>JAYKTE010441651.1:0-19389 GCA_036873565.1 Xipholeptos notoides | reverse complement strand
TTCCGTTATCTCTAATAAACACATTTTTATCAAGATATATTGCTTTCTTTTCAAAAATGTGGTTCCCTTTCAGCTATGAAGGAAAATATATTTTAATACTATTAATTTTTTTTTATTATAAAGGGAAACAACACAAAAACACATCTAAAGTTTTTACATTATAATCAATATTATTTTTTATGTTCAGCATGATGGACAACCGTTTTTCACAGGATTTTAATCGACAAGAAATATGACTGTCTTTACATTCATGAATACTATAATATATAAATATTTTCTGCAATACCTTGAATTCAACCTACTTTGAAAAAATATATATACCGATTTAAACTTCTAATCAAGTCACGCTAGTTTAATCTAATTCCATACATAAAGCTGCTTTTGCGTAAATTTATTAAGAAATTTAAAAAGAATATTCACCACAAGGCGTACTTGATGACAGGCAGTGATACTAAGTAGGAAAGAAAGTAATGTAATTTTTATTGCAATAGTAAAAATAGTTTCCTTGAAAAAATTAATAATGCTTTATTTTTAGTGGTTTAATCCTCGAGAAATAGATATCGATTAAGATTACCTAAGATGTTGTATGCTTTATGAATACAAACAAGGATCCTCAGCTGCTGAAGCTGAACGAAACATTTGAAAAGTTTATGAGTGGAACATATTAAATGATTGACAAATTCTAATGATGGTTTACAAAATGTTCATACGAATTTATTCAGAAGCCATTAAAGATGATGTTAAGGATAATCAGTAGAAAAAGAGCTGGAATATTCAAGAAAATCCAGAACATAATAATTTAATGTCTTATTTCTTAAATATATATATATGTGTGTGTGTGTGTATGTGTATCTGTGTGTATGTATGTGTGTGTGTATGTGTGTGCGTGTATTAGTTTGTATGTGCGATTCTTTGTGTGTGTGTGTGTGTGTGTGTCTGTCTGTCTGTGTGTCTGTCTCTGTTTGTGTCTGTCTCTGTGTGTGTCTGTGTGTGCATGTATCAGTTTGTATGTGTGATTCTCTGCGTGTTTGTGTGTATGTGTGTCTGTGTCTTTGTGTGTCTGTATGTGTGTGTGTCTGTGTCTGTGTCTGTCTGTGTGTGTGTTTGTGTGTCTGTGTGTGTATGTATGTCTGTCTGTCTGTGTGTGTGTCTGTGTGTGTGTCTGTGTGTGTGTCTGTCTGTGTGCGTGTCTGTCTGTGCGTGTATCAGTTTGTATGTGTGATTGTCTGTGTGTTTGTGTGTCTGTGTCTGTGTGTCTGTATGTGTGTGTGTCTGTGTGTGTGTCTGTGTGTGTGTCTGTGTGTGTGTCTGTCTGCCTAGTTGTGTGTAGTTAATTCTGTAGTTATTAGTTATAACTACAGTACTAAAAGAAATAGTAAAATCGCAAAATAGTCAAGTAACAAGTAGGGCTGTGACAAGAATATTCTTTAATAAAAGCATATTGTCACAGCCCTAGTTATAACAATATATGGAAAGAAAGGATATAAAATGTGATCATTGAAAATAATCATTAATCAATGAGTAAGGAGGAAGAGGGCTATGGTAATGATGAGGATTGATTGTCTGCAGTTAATGTGTTACAAATTGATCATGGCTAAGCAAACACAAAGATAAATTTCATCCTCCATGTTTATTCAAATTCATTCTTCTATTTAAGAACATAATTTAATAAAATTGCCATCAGAAACTCATGAAGAGAAAAGCGTGAAAAACATTCTTCAAGTCAGATTTAATATCTAGGCATTTTATTTAAATTATTTATTGCATTTTTTCAAGTAATATTAAAAGATAAATTAATGATTTATTTATATATGGTTGAAAAAAATTGAATGGCCTTTCTTTATATGTTTATGAATATCTTAAAGATTATATTAATATTAGTTATTTGCAAACTCTAAGTTCTAGTGCAATGTCTTGAGCAATGAAGTTGTGTTCAAAATCCTATCAGTCTATTCTTAGTTTATTAGAATTAAGAAAAGGGATAGATTCCTTTATTCCCTCCAGCTAAGAATTAAATTGTACTTTCTAAAACATTGAAAGAAACATTTTCTTTCACATATAAGTAGTTTAACCTGAGTAGATCCAATTATATGAAAATTAATAAGTAAAAAGTTTTACTTATTTTACTTACCTACCAGATGCAAGTCGGTCAAAATCATTCAATTTGTATTTGAACTGAAAACAAAAATTGTTCAAAATTCTAATCGAAAATTCTTTTTAAAAAGTTTTAAAAATACAGATAATTCAAATTGATCCAGTGACTTATTCATAGCTATTACAAGTAAAGAATGAAATGAAAGGATTTTTTCCATGCAGAAATCCTAAATAAATTTCAGAATATGGATCTTATTTAATGAGTTGTCTGATCTTTAGTACACTAAAAAGCAGACTCCTTCTCCTTGTTAAACTGTTAGTTAGTTAATTAGCACGACTTTAACACTCTTTGACCAATCTGAATGAAAATAAAATATTCAAATTGGCAAAGAACCAAATGTTCTAAGATTGTCTCCTGAAACTTGGTGTTACTTATAATAAAATAAAAGTGTATTATTGTGTATTTTCAATTGAAATTATTTGGTTGTTTTAAATTGTTTTAAATATAAACTTTTCTACAGAAATTAGAAATGGAAAAAAAAATCTTAAGAACCAGATTTTTATTTTATTTTGATTGTATGATTCCTATAAATATTATTATAACTGAAAAAAGATTTCCCTTAGGCTAAAATCAAATCTAAACTATGAACAGAAATTATGTTTATTCTCAAAAAATCATCAAATGTTTTTATTGGAAATTCCTGAAAACTGGGACAATCAATTTGGATAAAATCCTTCATTTTACAGAATGTAAATCTGATAAGACAGCAATTATTAGTAAAAATAAGAAAAACAAACTTAAAGCAGTTTTACAATGATCAGTTGAGTTTTCTTAAATATCTATTTATACACCAACACACATACATACACATATACCTCTTCTTTCATTTTTTATTAAAAGGTGGTATAATGGTGTATATCATGATGATAAAAGCCATTCAACCACATACAACAGATATGAACCTAACAATGATACATATCTCTTCCCTTTCCAAATAAATTCTGTAATGATTTATCATTAAATTAATCTTTTGTATTATTTGGTTTTGAAGTAAGATCTTAGATCTTGCTAAACTAACACAATTAAAAAGTAAAACAATTATTTTTCTGTTTCCAATGTCATAATGGAATGTTGCTGTTAAGCAGGAATTCTTTTTGTATGAGTTTATTTAAGAAAAAATTTAACAAAAATGTTAAATCTTTATGAATAAATAATAGAGTTCAAAAATACCATGTCATACTTCTCCCTCTGCTCAAAACTGATCCCTCACTCTTTTTTTATTCACCCGAAAACTATGTTAGGTTCCTACCCGAGCTGTTAAGTACTATCATTACTCATCTAGGTGTAAGGATAATGCTGATTCCAAAAACCCGGGTAGATGAGACCCGTCAATTTCATGAGAGTAACTCATCTAGGTGAATGGCAACACTGATTACAAAAAGCCCAGGGATATAATGAGCATGTGAAACTGGCCTTGTGCCTAACTTGGGTTTGTGTTCAACCAAGATATATCCTCCCTAAGATGATGGGTGCTTAACTTTGTTACCATTCAGCAATCTCCACCAGCTACGAGTGAGTGACAGTATTATGTCGACTTGTGGGTTTGACAATATTTTTACTCTTATAATGATTGACTGTTTAAAAGAAAATTGTCAGAAGTACACGACAGTTGAACTCTCATATGTGAAAGGCTTGTCAGAGATAATAAGAAAAATATGTAGTCAGTCCCTAAGAGATCAGGACCATAGTCAGAGCTCTTTGGAAATATTTGGCCTAAGTTAAACCTACAATGGAACAAAGCACAAGAAAAAACTGTGTGTATTTAATCCCATGTAATTGTAGGAAAGAACATGAAATCATCATTGAAAGTGAGTTAAGAAGAACATTCTAGAGTTATGGTGAACGAGGAGATAGATATGGTATTATCAAGCACATCTGCCCTTAAGGGATGAAGTAAGTTTTATAGAAAGAGAAGAACGATAGAAAGGGAGGGAGACATCAGAAAGGGGCAGCCCATATGTTGGATTATGATGATCTTCTAACTTGACCTAATAATAAAGTATGATAATAGTAATTCCGCAGTAATAAATATTAATAAATTGTAATAAATAAAATAAATATAATTTTCTATAGAAATAAGTAATAAAGAAATAGGTTTATGACATTTAAAAAAAAAAATGTCACCCTTTATTGTCCCCAATCATATATGGCTTGGTGGTCCTAATATTTGGTTTATACGAGTTCATTGTGACATTCATCTGTAGGTGATAGGTTCAAACCTGACTACTGGCCAAATAACTCAAGAATACCTAATGTAGATTCAAAGTGGACAATCTACCCTCACAGAGTAGATAATAAAAGCCAAGCTCACAGCTCTAAGAAGGCTCACTATTTTGACATCAATGTTCCCAAATTTGAATAATCGACCAAACGACACATTTATGAAGATAAAACTGAAGATGAGAGTAGAAGGCAGAATAATGTGAATGTAGACAAATAATGTTAAGTCATCCTATTTGTATCTAATTCTTACAATTATTTGTACAATTATAATTAAATTGCTGAGATGATTAGAATATTTTTCATTGTTAGACTCTCTAATAGTGTACGTGATTACATAACTCTCTCTACTCTAATAGTGTATATTACATAGCTCTCTCCATAATCCAAAAATGTATTTTTACTTTAGTGAATTATCAAGTAGGTTTTTCCACCACCAACAAATCATAGTATATTCATAGTATATTCTATTTTTTAATTAAGTTTCTTTTTTTAAAGTTAACTGACATATTATAATTCACCCAAAGGAATAGGCACTCAAAAGGAAGCTAAAATTATTGGCAGGTTTGCAGTATAATTCGACTAAACTATATCTGACGATATTTTTTGGATTCGAGACTATCCGAGACAGACAGACAGACGGTAATCACCGTTTCAGATATGAGCATGTGATCTATTCTTATAAAGTTTTCATTGTTTGTTTTTCCTTTTTCTATTTCTATTTACTTTTTCGTTTTAATTATAAAGTTTTCATTATGTTTGTGTGTCATTATGGTGTTTTAATTAATGTTTCTATTTGTATTTTAAAGGTTTTCTATTTTTTAGAAAATATTTTAGAAATTTACGCACGAGTGGGGTCGCTTGACATTTAACAGTGATTACCGTCTATCTGTCCCAGATAGTCTCGAACCCAAAAAAATATCGTCAGATATGTTTTAGTCGAATTATACTGCAACCTTGCCACTGATGGCAGGTTCGCAGAATAATTTGACTAAACTAGATCTGACGATATTTTTGGGGTTCGAGACTATCTGGGACAGATAGACGGTAATAATCACCGTTTCAGAAATGAGCACATGATCCATTCTTATAAAGTTTTCATTGCTTGTGTTTTCATTACACACACACATTTTTACTTTTATATAAAGATAAAGAAAGCAGAAATGAGATGAAAGAAAGACTGGCTTGTTTTCTGGCTTGCCGTCAAAATAACGCCGAAAAAGAATTGGTTTAAAGACAGAAAAGACGTAAGAGAAAGTTGCGATACATTAAAATTCTTCTGCTAGAATTACATAGACTTTCAGTCAGAGAAAGATAAAAGAGAATTACACACACACATGTATGTATATATATATATATATATATATACATAATATATACATACATAGATATACGGGGAAGTCGATTTGAGCCAATCGGTAGGCGGTCGGACCTCGAAATCGTAGTACGAGAGTTCGAATCCTAGTTGCACCGTTTGCGTTCATATTCATATAAATACTGTTGGGAAAGGTATGAATCCCCGGGTTCCCTCCAGCTATGGGTCAAATAGTGTAATTTGTGTCATAAAAAAAAATGTGTGTACAAAAAATAACATCTATCAAAAATGATTTTTTCGGCATTAAATGACCTAAAATGTTTGATATGTCGTAAAATACAAACAAACAAACACACACAAATGCGCATAACTATATTTCGTTCATTCGTTTGTGTTTTACGGCATATCAACCATTTTTAAGTCATTAATGCCCAGAACATTCATTTTTGATAAACGTTAGTTTTTGTCCACACTTAGTTTTTGGAATAACACCATGTGCGCTATTTAACTCATAGCTGAAGAGGATGTGGAGATTCGTACCTTTCCGAAGGGTATTAGTCCAAACGTGAACCTAAACGGAACGACTGGGATTCGAACTCGCATATTTTAATAATATTGTAATACAGTAACAAACTTAGACTCTTGCCCAAAGAAATTTTGGACGGAACCTAAACACACACACACACAATATATATATTTCGTGTATTTAGGAAAAATATCATTATTCAGACAAGTTTCATTAAAAAGAATTTTAATTTTCCTTTTAAATTTTTTAATTCGATTTTTTCTTGTTCTCTAACAAGAGACATAGTGGCTGGGTCAAGTTTCAATCCCTGAAGATGGTCAACGAGGATCGAAAACGTTTGGAAAGAAGCTTGGAAATTATATTAAGACACTTGACCCAACCACTAAGTCTCTTGTTAGAGAACAAGAAAAATTTGAATTAAAAATATTAAAAAGGAAAATTAAAATTCTTTTTAATGAAACTTGTCTGAATTTGTAAATAGTCTATCTCTTTGTTTTATGGTATAATAACATTTATTTTCATTTAACAGTAGAACCTATTTTCTTAAATGTAAATAAACTATTAGAACAGTAATAATAACACTAGATCTCCATACCTAAGTTCCTAGGGATTAGTTTTGATTCGTATAAAGAATTTTAAGAAATAAGCACTAAATGGGAAAGATTTTCTAATTAAAGACACAATGAAAAATGTTCTTGTTTGGATTCAAATAATACTTTGTGTGATAAATTTTGATGATTATCCTTTTTCAAAATATTTGGACTTTTCATCTTTATTTCAGCTTATATGCCCTCAAGCCTTTTTTAGTATTTATTCATAAATCTGGGAATCTTCCATTACACTGATCTTAAGCATTGGTTTACAAAAGCTCTGTGATATTCACTTGGAGATTATGTGTTTGATCCCTACTGTAGGCAAAAGTAACTAAGAATATTTAACATAGATTGACAGTACCAAGTAACTGTTTATGAAATGATTACAGTCTACTCCATATGGATTAAACAAAATATAATTTGTGCATATATGAGAAGGGTTGTTAGTTTGGCTTAAAGATCCCAAAATTAGTCAATATCTAAAGCAGATTGAATGGTACGTTGGTTCAAACATTGTGAATATAACAATATAGATTAGAATAGAAGTTTGAATAATTGCAACCTTTTTTCTTGTTTATATATTCTTGTTTAACGAAATATACTCACTTAGTCCCGAACCTAAACTATCTTCTGCATATTATATTATAATCATTATGTATTGATTATTGTCTAAGGTTTTCTAAATTGATTTCAGGTCATTTTCTTTCTTTTAATGTTCACCTGTGACTGCCTACTTAAATTTGTGTAACAGCCTGTAGGAAAATTTTATCATTGCATTCTTGTATGCTTGTAGTTCATTAGAAAAAAAAAAATACTCATCTGAAAATATTTGGCTTGCATATTGGGAAGCCTCCTTTGATTCTTCTAATTCTTTATTGAGGTGTTTGTATTATTTAAATTTCTAAATAATAATACTTTTAAGAAAAGAATGGATCCTATTATTCTATATATTCCAGCTATAGGTAAAATAACAAAACTACTGTTCTTCTAACAAAAAATAAAAAGATATCTTTTTTTTGCTATATTTAGTGCCTGCTTTTATGTCATAACATTTAAACTTTTTTGTGATATTTGTGATTAGTTAAAACCCTTTTAAAAATTGTGACATTTTAGAGTAAGCTAGAATTTTATTCAAATCAAATACTTTAAGAATTAAATACATCCTAGTTTATGACCAAGATATGTTACTAATGTGTGTTGCCACATAAAGAAAATTTAATGTTGGTGTTTCACCTTTTTTGAATATGAAGTTAATAGGAAATACTTGAGTTTTTTAATCGTGGAAACTTAAATTTGTATATTAATTTGAAGTTTATAGACTTTACCACATCTTAGTTGATACCTATTAATACACCAGAGTAAGAATGAGGAAATTTCATTTAACGTTGTTCAAGGTGTTAAGATAAACACTGTAAAACTATCAGGTCTAATATAGAACATCTGTGTAAGGAATCACTTTAGCATTAAGACATTCACTGAACTCTATTATTGTATAGCAGCCTGACCTGGCTTTAGGTAATTAGTCATTTTTATAGATTAGATTAAAAGTTTTATGTGTTCTTTTAATTATCATGTGCACAATTCATAACTTATTGATAAAATATTTGGAGGTTATTTTACATTACCTTTTTATTGATTATGACAAAACAATTGATATTTCCTTTCTAAAAGAAGCTTATCATTGATTTTACTCGAATTTCTAACTCTATAGCTAACAGGTTAGTAGCAGCACTGCCAACAGTGTTCAGGATACATAATTTAAATCTCTTGCATGTATTTAAAAATAATGTTTAATTATGATAAAACTTAGGTTTTCTATCATAGCTAATCAGCATTAAAAAAAAAAAAAAAATATATATATACTTTTATCATTAATGTAACAACTATGTTAGGGAGGATTGCCCAAGCTTCTTGTAAATATCAAAGTTGATAGTGCAAAGATTCATTGCTCAAGGTTTGAGAAATACCTCATTCTAAAGGGTTTTACCATGGCCTGCTAATATTAACTTAAAGGTAATATCTAAAACACATTTTATTTGCACCCATAAAGATGTCACATGATGATGAAGCTTTCTGGTAAAATAAACAAATGGCTTCTGTTTCAGAAAAAAAAACTTTTTCAGATGAGAAATTTAAGGATTTGTAAGAAAATGTTTTTGGTTAGTTTTTTAGCTAAGGTTTCTACTCATGGCCTGCTAATATTAATTTAACTAATCACTAATGTCACAAAAATGTTGAAATGTTATAACATAAAAGCTGGTACCAAATACAACAATTTTTATTTATCTTCATTTTCCACATATCAATATAACTAAATTTAGGTCACTCAATAAGTCTTTTTTTTTATCAGTACTGGGTAGGGGCGTAAATATATTTAACTGCACTATCCAGTGTTAAAGGGAAACAACAAATGAGAGATAAATCTTAGTAAAATAGTATACTCTCCCTTCATTATTTTAACACTTCAAGGGAAGTAACTCTGAAAATTGAAAAACATTAATAGTTGAGGATTTTGAAAGTTTATTTTCGAGAAACCTGATAGAATACGTTTGATCTGAAAAACTTGAAAGAAATTATTTTCTACAACAAACTTTCTTGAATTTCTGAACGATTTCTTGTATTGTAAAAATAAAAATCGTACAAAAAAGCAAAAGACAACAACAACATAAAAAAAACCAAAACAAAAAAAAACAACCAGACTGAAAAAAAATGACTTTTGAAGAGACACCTGATTTTTGTTCATCTCATATTTCAAATTGACTTAAAATAACCAAAATGAAAATGGTACAGGTTTTAATAGCTACTTACCATTCAGATTATTCTTCCCCAGATTTAATAACTGTATCTGAATCATTATAATACTTGGCTGATACCAACATATTCTTTATTTCAGTAAATTGATATTCACAATTTTTATTTGTATTTCTTTCAATTCCCCTTTGTTTTCTTTCAAATTTATATGGACTTACACTTTCTCCCTTTTTTTCACTTCACAAAAATAGCTCTAAATTTGAAATATAATATAATCTTTTTTCATATCAATGATTTTGTGTTTTTATTTGCAGCTGTAAAGCGGCTTATGAAGGAAGCTCAAGAATTAAGGGACCCAACTGAGCTGTTTTATGCCCAACCTCTGGATGTAAGTAGTTTTTTGCAGTTTTTATTTTATTTAGGAACCAACTCTAGAAAAGAATGGTTAAATACTCAAACTTTGGAGTATATGTGGGTTCATACAGAAACTGTAAAAATGAGAACTTTCTAAAATCTAAAAAGATTAAAAATCTATTTAAACCTATTTTTTTATAAGTTTTAGTTTTATTAGAAAGACATCAGCCAAGTTGTTATCATTTTATAAGCACTCTACCAATTTAACTTTTTAGTACATTTAAAACATTTAAATTTGACATTTTAAAATAAAATAGAAAAAAAATTAAGTTTGTTGATAGTAATTCTTTTTTCCTTTTAATTCAATTAATGAGTAGAAACCTTAGCTAAAAAACTGACCAAAAACATTTTCTTACAAATCCTTAAATTTCTTTTCCCGAAACAGAACCCATTTTGTTTATTCTACCAGAAAGCTTCATCATCATGTGACATCTTTTTGGATGCAAATAAAATGTTTTAGATATTGCCTTTAGACCAAATGCTGTTAAGCAAAATTAACCAATATTTTTCTTTTCTAAAAAAAAATTTATCTATTTGTTAGATTTTTTTTAACCAGTACTAGATTCTACATCATTTGGAAGATTTAATGTTTTATTAAGTTTTTTTTATTGCTTGGGCAGTTAATATTGACCATTTTATAAAAAACCTTAAATTATAATTGGTTTTTGTATTCTTATTTCTTAGGACAATCTATTCGAATGGCACTTTACAATCCGTGGCCCTGGTGACACTGAGTTTGATGGAGGCATCTTTCATGGCCGAATTGTGCTACCTCCAGATTACCCTATGAAACCACCCAGCATCATTATACTTACAGTAAGTAATCCATTTTTTTTATGAGGTCTCTGAAAATAAAAATAATAAAGATGAGGACAATAGTTTGAAAATTTGCTACACAAATTATTATTTCATTTATTTATTTAAAGTTTTTTTACATTAGAATTCTGTGGTTTATAGCAATTGGATTTAATGAATAGTTATTTATAGCAATGTCTTTATAGTGAATATATAGGAAAGCTAAATCTTGGTTATTTTATGATTTGTAAGATGTAAATTCTTTGTTTTATCTTTTAGCCCAATGGGCGATTTGAAGTGAACAAAAAAATTTGTTTGAGTATTTCTGGTCATCATCCAGAGTCTTGGCAGCCATCTTGGTCCAGTAAGTTTTCAATTATATTTTGATATCATACTTGAATGATAATTTCTGTTCAGTTATATAGATACATATATTGTATGATTAGACCTTTTGCTTTTTATTATGAAAAATTAATATAAATTGTTTTTATGAATAAGAATAACATTGTAAAAAGTTTATACCTTGTATTAAATCAAATAAATAGGACCAGTTGAAACTGCATCACCAATGTCATTAATTTATTATTGTATGTCTAAGTAATGTGTCATATATTATAATCTTCAACAACCAAAGATTCCTTGAACAACTTAAAAAAAATATTTGTCTTCTGGTTCAGAAATTAAATCCAGAAATGACTTAATTCTCCTATGATAATTTATATTTGAGATACAATTGAAATAATTATTTGGTATTGTCGTATATGAAAATGTATTTGGGAATTCTCAAAAATATTTAGAGAATTTTGTTAATGTTTTATATGCTAAGTCATCTGAGATTTGTATTTTGTTTATACTTTCTTAAAATCTTTTTTAGTTCGAACTACTCTTCTGGCCATTATAGGCTTTATGCCAACCCATGGAGCCGGTGCTATTGGATCTTTGGATTACACTCCAGAGGAAAGGAAGATCTTATCCAAAAAGTTTGTTCCAATTTTTTTTAACAAGATAATTTTTAGCTAAAAAATTTTAGAACTAGATTAAAAAGTTGATTGGCGAAGTCAATGTGGGGCAATGGATAAGCACTGAGACTTTTGAATCTTAAAACATGAGTAAAAATCATAGTTGTCCCATTTTAATCATGTTTAAGTTAATAACTGGAGGAAAGGTAGACTGGCTACATTGTGCAGATGCATAATATTTGCCCTCTGAAGAGGGCATCCGACCAAAAAATGCCAAGTCTTTGAAAGAAGATGAGAAGAAATGTTTTGAAGGAAACCATATAAAAATGTGCTATAAAATAGAACTAGTCATGGCCTACTAATAAACATGGCCCTGCATGTTATTTCAGACTGATTTCTAACAGGCCTATTTCTATTGTTGTCGGTTTCTGTCTCTTATCTGAAAAATATTAAAATTGTAAAAATACATAAATTTTTTTTTTTCTAAAAAATTTATAATGAACTTTTAGTCAAATAAACAAATATTAATTAAAAGAATTATGCAGAAATAATACAAAAACGTAAGTAAACAGAGTTTATTTTGTCTTTAAATTCAATTTTCTTTGTACTTTCGTCTTTTTTAAAAACATTCCAGAGTATTCTTTCAAACTTTATCTGATGAAATCTTTTGTTTATTGTTGTAAAATATATTTTCAACAATTTTCATTGCTAGTATCAGTGCAGTTCAACAAAATCACTATTTCTCAACTGCCAATGATTTAACATTACTAATGTTTTTCAAACAGTTTTTACAAAAAAATAATATTTGTTTAAAACAATTTTCCTGAGATTATATGAACATAATTGGAATGCCATTAAAAAAAAATAACCTGAAACAAACTTCAAAAGTCCATTTGTGAAAATGCACGTCCTAACTAAAGTTGAATAAATAAATACAAACTGGAAACCTACTAGGATTCTTTATTTTTTGAGATATAAACTTTAAAAGTCATTTAATAATAAAACCATTGTTCTGAAAAAAGTTTGTTTTTAATAAGTTAATTTTTCAAAGATAGCTATTTATATTATTTAACCTTTAGTTAGGCAAGCATGAGTAAAATTATCATTTTACCTTATGCAAAAGTTAAATGGGATGAACCAATAGGGTTTTGTTAATGCTAAAGTACAAGTTACCTCTTTGCTTTGAACTTCTATGAAATCAAAATCTAAACATATTTTAATTCTATTTTTATTTTACATGAATAAAAAAAAAAAAAAAAAAAAAAAAAGAACTTAGTATAGGTTATTTTGTTGCCCCCTTCTCACCTTTTCTGGTCCTTCATTGCTGATCATCTCTTTTTCTTTTACAGGAAGAAAAAAAAAAAAAAAAAAAAAAAAAAAAGGACTTAGTATAGGTTATTTTGTTGACTACTTATCAACTTTTATGGTCATTCAGTGCTGATAATCTATTTTTCTTTACAAATATTGTTATTTTGTAAACCAAGTGCTGAGCTAAATCTAGGCATTATTACTTTATGCTCTGTTTATTAACGTTAAAGTGAATATAATAGACTAGTTAAGCATTAAAAATAAAAAATTCAATTCAACGTGTGAAGTTGATGCCTGAGTTAGAAATATTTTAGTGATGTGTGACATTGAAACTGGATAGTTTAGAATTAAAGGTTTTTATTTTTTACTTTATTTTTCATCTTAACGTGTTTGGTTTTATTCATCATTTTCCTCATTGGTCTTTAATACTTAATGACTTCAGAATAAACAATGATAAATATTTCTCAATGAAAACCATATAAAAGATATTGTTATAGTTTTGGTCCCAATTAGCATTTTTATTACCAGCCAATTGTCATTTTCTTTATCCTATAAAATTTTAAACCTTTTCTTTGATGATACCATTTCTATTTTTTTGATTAAAGGAAACCAGTCATTAAATCATTTAAGAGTAAAATCAAATCTCTTCTTAACAATGCTATTATGAAACCTGGAATATTTACAATTACAAATATTCAGTTTGAAATTTTTTCTAAATTTCTTTTTCCAGTTTAGAACTTGAACCATTCTTGTCATCTTTACAAAAATGGTTCTAAACATAACAAAAAATATATATTTTAAACATTTTTCCAAAGAAATGTAGTTCTATCATGCTATCCATGATTTTACAAGTTATCAATCACAGCATATAATTCTCATAGAAGATAAATTTGATAACAACCCTATGGAAAAGTGATTTTTAATGGTCAGGTTGCAAAAGATATTCACATATGTGTGTATGTGTGTGTACTGCTTTTGAAAGAAGGTTGAAAAAACTGCTCTGTGATAATCCTGTAGGCTGTTTAGCTTTTGTCTCAAAGCCAATCTTTTAATAAAGCAATAAATTGTTAATTCCCTCTCTTTCTTTTTTGTAGATCCCTGGGCTGGAAGTGTGCTCAATGTGGTAATGTCAGTGAAATCTTGAAGCCTTTAACTGATGCTTCCAAAGAGACGAGCCAAGAAGCTAAAGCGCTTGCATCTCAAATTAATTTCCAGGTAATTAAACAATAAGCACAAGAAAATATCGATGGACCAAGGAATAAAGATGTAATCCATGAATTAAAAGTACTGACTTCATACCCTGATCTTACTTAATCATCCAACTATGGGTTAAAGTGGTAGTTTAAATTAAATCATTTTAACATTCATTTCAATCAATGCTTTTTGCTGCTGATAGGGGTTGCCATCCACATCAAAGCGGTTTTTGAGTATTGCAGAAGTTTTACCATGGTGTTCCACTGATATGTTATTTCTATCAGTTCTGTACTTGGGCACTACCCAGGAAAGTCTGATACTAAAGAACACAAAATGTGACCCTTACATATGCTTGATTGGCAAAGATAATATACCTTATTTTTTAATTAAAAAAGTAATAATCGAAAAGTCTTAAACTTGAGGGATTAAAACTCAAAATCATGAGCAAATTTTAATGTATTTTTCTTTGTGGATCATACTGAAGCACAGGTTCAGCCTTAACTGATACCGGATGTTCCATAGTTCCATAGGGACCAACTCTAGTGGTCCTCAAGGTCTCAGCCAACTTAAGTCAAAACTGTTAAATTAGACTCTAGTACCAGGGTGAAAGGAATTTTAAAACTAAAATGTTTTTTAATCTATTCATCTTCTCTTAATTTCTTTTCTTATGTAACCCATGGTGGTGGTGGTGATCATCATCACTACGGGTTAAATACTTAGACTTGTAATACACTAATTTTTAATTTGTGTATTACTTTCACTTAAGGGAAAGTATTAATCCCTAATCTCTCCATCTATGGCTTAAGTAGTACAATCACTGTCTTTCTAACAAGCTATTATAAGTATTTAGTTCTTTGTATCAAATCAATGTAGAAAATTGATATACTGAAAAAACACCCTAAAAAAACACCACAATTGTCTTTATGAATAATGTTAAGATTGTTAACTTTTCTTGGCTTTTTTTAGGGTGAGAAGGGAGATAAATCTAACAGTGGAAAGGTGAGCTCATCAGCCACCACGGCACCAACAACATCAACCCCAAGTAATAGCTCCTCGCAGGGTATGGCCAACAGTGGAAGCCCGGGTGCCACAGCAGCAACTACAAATTCTATGTCTGCTTCAAATATGCCCCAGATGATGTTTCCATCTTCAATGAACCCCGGGGGAATGCCCACAATGTTTCCCCAGATGCCACCTTTTATTCCACCAATGGCTGGACAATTTCCATTTCCATACAGATTCCCATATCCTCCAGGGAATAATGATTCTAATTCGATGCCCTGCAATCTTATGATGCCTCCATTTCCTCATCCTTTTTTACCCCCCATGTTTCCAGCAGGCTTTACATTTCCTCCTGGTGTGAATCCTGAAAATCAGACCAATGTGAATACCATGTCCCCCACATTTCCTTTCCCTTTTGCTATGCCTGCTTCCCCAACAGTGCCTGTTTCCTTAAACCCAACTTCAGTTGCTAGCTCGAACCCGGTCACAACAACTTTAACTCAAGCTTCACACTCTGGTTCACAGAGTTCATTTACAGACTCTGGCAAAAAACCTTCTCCTTCCCCATCCCTGTCCTCTGCTAGTCCTTCTACAACATCAAGTGCTAGCACTTCCAAAAACCAGACTCCAAATACTGAGGATGATGCCTCTGCCGCCAATGAGGATACTAAAGAACCCTCTAAAAGTGCTTCTTCCCCAGCACCTGCAAAAGAGCCTAATTCATCATCTACACCTCCTCCTCCTCCAACTTCAAATGATTTGAAAACAGTTTCTGATGAAGGCCCTGAGTCCAGTTCCAGTGAAACTGCCAATTCCACTGCTGATATGGATCCAACAACCAAGTCTGGTCTGTGGCACAGAACTACGACTACTTCTTCTACATCCACAGGTGGACCATCAGTAGCCACATCAACTTCTGATCAACCATCCACTCCTACTCAACCTTCAGCCACAGCCACCCCTGTCACAGAGCGACCAGGTCTGTCAAGAAGTACCCCAAGCTTTGTGCTCATGATTATCTTAGGAGCAGCTATTTTACTGCTATGCCTACGACGGTTGTATATCAGTACGGATAACTTCCCGTATCCGGACTATCAGCATTAGAGCCACAGTAATTGCGTTTCTGGTTATAAAATATTATCACATCAATGCAACACTCACTTGGACCTTTTGAGTTTTTAATGTGATGTTGAAGAAAGACAATTTTATGTCTATTGACTCAGTCAAAATCTTTTCAGAAATATATAATAAACAGTAAGAATATTTGGAAAAAATATTCTATTATTACAATATAAACAATTTTTTTTTTTTACCAGACAAATCTGATCTTAGAAAATACAAAATAATTTTGGAAAACGTTTTTTTATATGTAGTCTATAAATAAGTTAATGGGAGAGAACATAAGGAAAAAGGAAGTAGAAATAAAAAAAGAGCACTGTGGATTTATGAATATATATTCTGTTTAGCACTAAGAGAATGTTATTCAGTAAAAAGAAATATATGAACTTTAAAATATTTTTGAATACCTTGACTTTAATACGCCGAAATGAAAAAAAGTCTTATCATGAAACTTTGTTTTCCATTGTTATTTCTGAAGAAGACTTGCTATATTTATGTGTGTCAGATTTTCTTAAATCATTATTACTTAGTTTGCTTAAATACTACAGATTTTGTATACCATACTTTAAAATAGCCAACACACATACACATACCTCTTATGTATATTTTAAAGGTGTTAACAAGTCACCAGTATTTTGCAACCGCTGATCACCCTTTCTTTGTATAAACATTTGCATATTTGAAATTTTGATCTTTACATAAGTTAGTTTTTTTTTAATTTCTATTTTTTTTTTGTAATTTATTTTCTCTAACTTTAATCGTTATCAGCTTTTTTCTCTTTGCTGCACCGTTTTATTTCCTTGAAGTTATAAAGCCGACTCGTGTCATTTTAGATGGGTTAAATGGTTGACTGAGGAAGGAGTAAGTTTAGGAACAAGTGATGTAGATGATTATAGACAAGAAGCTGACTGGAAACTGTATTGTCAATTTCTTTTATTTCTTTGCTTTTTTACACGCGAATTATTAAACAGGTGAAAAAAAACTGATGAATTAGAAACTCTTCAGCATAGATTAAAATTTATCAGAGGTAGTTATCTAATTGAGTTTGTGTAAATATAAAGTGTAATTTGCTTGAAGCATTATCTACTGAATCGGAGTAAATTGAGTAAAATATAAGGCTTTCAAATGCATATTTAATGAATCATTGAAATTTCATATTTTATCCAATTCACTCTTATGTAAAAAGATACACACACACACAAAAACATATATATATATATATATATATATATATATATATACACATACATACAGAGTTTCCATGAATTCAGGCAACAAACCTTTTGTTCTCTACCCAAAATACTAAAACATGAAAACTGTATTGCTGTTTATGGTTAGATAGTTTAAGGTAAAGGCTTTCAAAAATGTATATATTTATTCAATATAGCTTCCTTTGTTTTTAACTACTGCTTTCAATCTGGCTGTGAACAAGATACAAGTGGCACAAAGTGTTTCCTGAGGGATGGCGGCCCACTCCTTCAACAGCTTGGCCTTAAGTGCCTCCACAGTTGAATAAGTGGAGTGAACCGTATTCTCCTAGATTGACCAGATGGAGTAGTCCAAGTGTTTCAAATCTGGGCTCCATGCTGGCTAGTCTTCTTTACTTATAAAGAATGAGATTTTACTCTGAATCCAGGATTGTGTGAATTTGGACCCATGAACAAGTGCAGAATACTGATGCAGGGTCCATGGTTCACCTTGGAAGTGCTGATTGGTCAAAGATAGCAGACAACCTTCCAATCCCCTGATTGCTGTGACAGCTGCCCAAACCATTACAGACTGGGGGTTTTGATGCCTGGTAATGATTCTCCATTCAGTAGTGGCCTAGGAGACCCAAACTCTATCATTTTGCTGGTTTACCACCTGCTGAATGTTGAATTTCTTCTTGGCTGTGAAAACCAGGCTAGGCAGCGTGCCTTCATCAATATCCTTCAAACATTTCCTGCATTTTTGGGCTCTCATTGCTACATGACTATCTATCAGCTCAAGACAAGGCAACATCTTAAAGGGTTTTAGGGGAAGTCAATTTGGGCCAATAGGTAGGCAGTCCGACTTCGGAATCATATTACGCGAGTTCGAATCGCAGTCCTTCCGTTTGCGTTCATATTCAGTCTAATACCCTTGGGAAAGGTATAAATCCCCCACTTTCCCTCCAGCTATGGGTTAAATAGCACAAATTGTGTTATTCAAAAAACGAAGTGTGAACAGTAATAACATTTATCAAAAATGATTGTTCGAGGCATTAAATGATCTAAAGTGGTTGATATGCCGTAAAACACAAACAAACAAACTTTCGGCCAGAAGCTGGGGCCTCCCTCCTCTGCTGCCACTGGACATGAGCGTCGCGTCGGAGCTTTAAGGAGCGTTTTTCGTTCATATTTCGACTAATACCTTTGTGAAAGGTATGAATCCCAATATTCCCTCCAGCTATGGATTGAATAGCGCATATTGTGTTATTTTTTAAAAAAAGTGTGGACAAAAAATAAAGTTTATTAAAAAAAAATGATTGCTTTAAATGACCTAAAAAGGTTTAGGGGAAGTCGGACCTCGGAATCGTAGTACGCGAGTTCGAGTCCCAGTTGTTCCGTTTACGTTCACATTCGTACTAATACTGTTGGGAAAGGTATGAATCACCACATTCCCTCCAGCTATGGGTCAAATAGTGCAACTTGTGTCATTAAAAAAAACTGTGTGTATAAAAACCAACGTTTACCAAAAGTAATTGTTCTCAGCATTAAATGACCTAAAATGGTTGATATGCCGTAAAACGCAAACAATGAAAAGATTTATATGCCGTAAAACAGAAACAAGCAAAGTTTCCAAACTTTGATGAAAGTTTTGTTAATTGTTATTGAGATAGCTGAAAGTGAATTTTTTTTTTGGAAAATTCTTTCTCTGTTGTGTTGTAATAATAATATTGAATTATTTTTTATTTGTCTGATTATAGAAGTTTCAGGATTTGATTTTATACGGCGTTTTGGTTTGTTTTGTTTGTTTTTTTTTCCTGTAGAAAAGACAATTTCTAATTGTGATGTTGT
>JAYKTE010441540.1:0-10348 GCA_036873565.1 Xipholeptos notoides | reverse complement strand
CTATAACACAATGTGCACTATTTAACCCATAGCTGGAGGAAAGTGGGGATTCATACCTTTCCCAAGGGTATTAGTTTGGGATTCAAATTCATGTATTACAATTCCAAAGTCTGACTATCAACTATCCCAAGTCGACTTCCCTCAAAATCAAAAGTAGAAACACTAATTTTTTAATGGTTTTACAGCAAATTCTTATTTTCTCTTCCACGTGAGAATGTTCAGTACAATTTAGCATCACCTCCAAAACACTACACACACATTAAAACAGTCATAAAATATGAAAAAAAGGATTAATATTAATTTCAAATAATACCAATATGCATGTGAGAATTGATACTGAATGATAAAGACAATTATAATATGATAGTGGCAATCCATAAGGAAGACAGTATTACATTGACTCAAGGAAGTATAATCAGGTGTTGATAGATTTGGGGTTCTACTGGCAACTAGTGTGACAACTGGATATAACAGGGTGATGATCCAAAGGGGCATAGCATTATAGTCTCAGACTGATGCTGAACAGAATAAATTGAAGATCACAGGGAGACTTGCTATCAATCGAACTTCAAAGAAAGCCATTGCTTGCTAACAGCATGAGCGATCTGATATTGATCAGAGTGAGAATATAAAATAATGATAAATAATAAAAAATAATCATAATAAAGATACTAGTACTACTGCTAATGACACTGATAACACAGAAGATTCTTTCTATTCCTTAATGTCGTTTTCATATTTCTTTATTTTGTTTTCTCAGTTATTTATTTATGAAAAAAAAGAAAATGATTAAAAAATAATTTGAATATTTCGTTTTATAAAATTTTAAAAATCAAATCAAGAAAACAATTTTGTTTTGTTTTTTAATAATTATTTTTTTGTTTTTTAACAGTGAACACAGACATTTCAAAAAGGCTGAATATGTCAATGAACAAACACAAACATTTAGTTAGGTTAAGTATTTCAATATTTGATTGTAAACCCATTTATTCAGCAATACACACATACAAAAACCTGTTCTACTTATGTGCGTTTATGACTAGCAATACACACATACAAAAACTTGTCCTACTTATGTGCGTTTATGACTAAAACAAATAATTTATGGCTGGAATATAAACTAAATTTGTAAAAAATATGATCTGGCAACAAATGTACAGGTTTTACAAATATCAAATTATATACTGGTTATATCTGTTTTTTAGATTCAGCTTTTAGGATCTTTATTATTTGGTCTTGTCTCGGTCTTTTAGATTCTTTATTAATTCATAAATAAATGAAAAATATGTAAATATTTATCTTTGTGAATTTCTGATCTATTCCTAGAAAGTTTTATAAATTAAAAAGAAGACTCGTGTTATTGTATTTTTTTAAAGTTCTAATAATTTTTTTACTTTCTTTGTTCTTTCAAGTCTTATGTTTCAGAGAAGAATCTATGAATAAGCTTGAAAACTTTTATTAATTTGTTAAATTAATAATAAGATAATTAAATGTAATGAATAAAAAACTAAAAACAATGCCATTCTTTGATATTAGATAGGGATTAAATTCTAAATTTAATTACATAAAATTTAAAGAATAAATCAACTGCTTCAATAATTTTTAAAATTCTTAATATCATTTTAAATTAAATTTTATCTCCCAATTCTTTTTCTTCTAATTGTCTCAAAGCATAAGTCCACAATTATCAGTACAGGCCTAATTCACCTGTTTAAAATTAAATTGAATATTTAGCTTTAATTTCAAAAGACTTAATATTCAATGTTAATAAACTTAATATTTACCATATTTGTATGTTTTTTAACAATTTGGACTATTTTTCTATACTTTTATTAAATATCATAATTGTAAATACTTTCAATAATAATATACATTTTTATGCTTATTGTTTTTTTATATTTATCCATTTTATTTTTTATAACTATACTTTTAATTACTAAGATGTATTTTTGTGATTAATTACAATTTTTATTTGTAATTGTAATATTTCTCAATAAATTTTATATTTTCAATCAATTTTTAATAAACTATTTTTGAAATGGACATGCTTTGTTTGTGGACAAAAGATTGTCTTGTGCTTTAAAAAAAGAAAATGGCTAAAAATTACATTATTTCATTCACTCTCTTCATAATAACTGAGAGGAATTTGTTTGTTTTTTAATCCACAGTTGTGAATGTGTATAATATTTCTAAAAAGTCAGAAGTTCAATGTGTTTTAATCAAAAGTATTTTAGAGTGAAAAGTTGATAATTCTTAGATAGCTAACCATAGTTTAGGGAATTGGCCCTCCCCTAGAAGTACATTTTTGCCAGATTTATTAATATTTCTCATTTCAAATACTCATACTCATTTCAAAAGAGTAAATGATTATTACAAACATTTAATTGTACACAATTCATTGATTCGCCCAAAATTTGTCCAGATAATTTCTAAAAGATTCCACATTACTTTTCCCTTTTCCTTTTAAAACTTGAGATATTGTAATTTTCAATCAGTGTTATATTTTAAACTGTTTGATTGAATTCCTTTTTTATGTTGTTAACATTTTATTTTGAAAATATCAATATCAAATTTTCATAAAGACAATAAAAAATTATCTTCAAATTAAAAATAAAAGCTGATGGATATAAGAAGACATTTTGAAAAAGAAAAAAATAGAATGGGGTGAGAAAGTTTTGTATTACATAACCCAATCTCTAACATACAATCAAAGCACTTGTTTAATATTTAAACTAATAGGATCTCACAACATTCATTTTGATGCAAATTCAGTTATCCAAATTTAGAAAAAGATGAATTTTAGAAATAAATTATTTTTGATTTTAAGCTGTGAATTAATATAAAAAGCAAATTACTTTAGGGATACTTTTTCAATAATTTTATTCTTTGAGGTTTTATATAGCAAAAACCACAAAGCTATTCAGTGTTTTCAGACAACTGTTCTCATTGACCTTTTTTAAATGGACTTTCCAAAGGTCAGGGGAACACATTTTTGGAGAGATCATGTTTAATCAAATCAGTTTTCTGGCAAGATGTGAGATTTGGTCTTATTAATTGAATACACATAATAAAATTATCCATTTTAAATTCTTTAAAAAAAGTAAAATAAATATTTTAAAAAAGGTACTACTAAAACAGAAAAAATATGTAGATATGAAGGTTTTCAGAAAAGATAAATCCAAAAATTTTTTTAACTTATTCATCTTTGAAAAAAAAATTCATTTTCTTTTATTGTTCTTCAGAGCAAAAAATTTCAAAGAAAATACAGTGAATCATGTCACTTACAAGAGCCTCATGCATGACCAATTTGCATATTAAAACGGTTGTAAATGATGAGTATTGTATACAGCGGGATCCACTATATACAATCAAAATAAAAAGCTTTTTTTTAAATAAATAAGAGCATTATTTCGTGTGTAATATCACAGTTAATTGAAAAAAATCAATGGACTAAATTGAACACACATAACACACTTTTTCAATTAAGACTCATAAAGTTTAAAACTTTATATATTTTTCCCAAGTGACCAATAATAGTTTGTAAATCTATCCACAACAAAGTAATATCTCATAGAAAAAAGATTTTTTTAAGGTAATGAAAAAAATAATGTATAAAATAGGCACTTTTTGTTTAAACACTGCTATTACCATATTTCTCTGATTGAAGCATAATGTTATTTTATTAATTCAAAAAGTAAATTCTGTTTTCTTTTTTAAAAAAAGTCTAAAATATTTTTTCTCATTTTAAACTCTTGTAAATATGAAATAATTCTATAATTAAATATATTTTCATTATATCATAACTCGGGCAGCGAGGTTGGAGCAGTGGAAAAAGCTTGGTCTCTGGAATCATATTACACGAGTTCAAATCCCAGTTCAATTCCACTACATTCACTTTCAGATTGATTGTATATCAATGTTTATGGTCATTAAATACAAGAAAAATATTTTTTGATAGATTTTTAGAAGTTCAGTAATTGCAATAAGAGGTCATAAGGAGAAATTACCAAATACCTTTCCGAATAATATCAACCACAAGTAAAAATTACATAACTGGGATTTAGCTAATTCCTAAAATCTAATCTTTAAATAATGAATTAAAACAAATAACTTAATTCTAGCTATTTTTGTTATTTTCCTTAATTATTTTGGTAATTATTAAATAACTAACTGGCCAAAAATGCCAGTAAAATATTTGAAACCCAAAACAATTTTCTGTTTTTGATTTTTCAACAACCTAAATACTGCTAGCTGGATATCTAACCTTAAACAAACCCAACTATTTACATTTTGACTTTTAGCCCACATTTTGATTTCTTTTAAACCTGGCTGACTTCTTTTAATCAATTGTTATTACTTTCAATAAATTGAAGCCATGGCCATAAGTTCGATTCCAGCCTTATTTGAAATAACTAAAGTAGTGAAGTATTTCATTACATTACAAATTGAGAGTAGGATATAAGCAATGGGAGAATGGTAAAAGTAATGTTAAGCCAAAAAAAGTGTCTTTTGGATGAACTAAAAATTTACAAAAATATTTTCACTAACAAAAAAATAAATTAAACATTTCAAAAAGTTCTTAGTAAATATTATCATTTCCTTTTCTATATGTAAAAAAAAAGAAACAAACAAACAAATAAAAATATAAAATGTTTTTTTGTTCGTTCTCTTACCAATTTATCAATTGCATCTTTTCTGAGAATATGGATATTTCATTTTCAATTCTTCTTTAAATTTTCGAAACAGCATTCGATTCATATTAAGTTCTTTAGTTTTGGTGGAATGGAATTTTTCAGGAAGTTTGAAACCTTGGTGAATTAAAAAAGCATTACTCAGAACACTTAATGTATAACCAGCAACGTGCAACTCACACACATGACTTATACGATTGAATCCATACTGCTTAAAACGCTCATCAAATGCTGGCATGAAACGACGAGTGATGAAAAATGGTTCCCAAGGATCTCTCCAAGGAACATTATATGCAATTTTCATTTGGGAAGCATCAATTTCTTTCCAGGTGTCATAATCAGTATGACGTTGACATTTCCAGCAAACTTCATAATAGAATGGTCGGATCTCACCAGCATCCCACTGTTTCAAGAGAGCCTTTTTATCAGTAGGGAATGAAACATTGAGTTTAGCTTCAAAGCTTGGAATCACAAATGCTGTTAAATTCGGTAGGAACTTATCAGCAATTTCTATAAATTTTGAAAAGTCCTTTCTAAGACCAAGCGATGGTAGCATGTCAATGTCAATCATGAAAATGAATTCTGTCTTGGCATTTTTGACTGCAACATTGCGCAACATGTTGTGTGGATACTGGATATCATCAAAGGAATAATTTGGTATTTTGGATTGAAAGAGTTTTGGAAGCTCTTCACAAGATACTAATGCTGTATCATAAGCATTGTTTAGATTTTGGGGGAAACGATGTAGTGGGTAAGCTAAATGAAAAGTGACAGTTTTTAAAACAACCGGATGACATTTACGAAGAGTGGCAATGGCGACCAAAACATTTACAATGCCATCATCAAATGCAAACATAGTTACACCAATTGGACCCTGCCATTGACTAGCCATGTTGACTATATGATGTAAATTATTAAGAGAGGTTTGAGTGACAATTGTGATTTCATATTTTTCATAAATCGGTACTCCTGAAGGAATACATTTTTCACACAAGGCAACATTTGCAATGACATGGTATGATCCAGTTGCATCCAGTTCATGAGACTCATATATCCGTTTGATCATTTCACCAATTTCACTGTTATCAGCTGTCTTAGACTCACTCTTGGCATGGCTCTGTATGCGAGACAACAAAAACATGTGCACCCCTTGCAGGACAATGACGACAATGAGGAGTAAAAGAATAAGTTTTGGAAGGGTTAATCTCGAATGAGCACAGCAGCAAATTTTCCAGTAAGTAGATCGTGGCCATCTTAATTCGTACATGGTTTTTGAATGGTTATGAAAGTTAAACTGAAAAACAATAATTGTATTTTTTTTTAAATCAAATAAGTAAAAGAATGGATGTCCTCTCTTCTCTAAACAGGAATAACTAATGGAAGATTTTAATTATAGTTTTTTTACCTAGAAAATATTTTCTAATGGAAATATTTCATTTGATAGACAACACTTCTTTCTAAAGATAAAATAGGTAAAGATTAATATTAGATTATTTATTAAAGACAGTCTAATGCAGAAAGACACTAGTTTTGAAATATCAAATCTCATAAGTTTTTAATTTTTCTTTTTATGGAATTTGATTAAATCAAACAAAAAAATTAATCGGAAACTTAAAATAAAATCCAACTTTTTTTCTTTCTTTTAAAGGTAAGTTTTCAATTCTTAAAATTTCTAATGACAATGAAAAGAAATGGAATATCTTTCAAGTGAAATTAGCAGAATTTTTCTAAGATATGGAAATAGACAAAAAACAAAACAAAAATAATCAAATATACAAATTCATTTCAAATGTTTTTAAATCTATTTCCAATGAATGTAAATGTATATTTTGCAGGTCTTAATCTTTATGAAAAAAGCAGATCAATAAACTTTTTGGTGTGTAGGAATAATCTCGTATTTCAAACAATACAATATGAAAATCTTCCATTAGTAGAGAGAGAGAGTGAGAGAAAGAGAGAAAGAGAAAACTTCTCACCAAAAAATGACCCACTCATCAATAATTTTGATGGAAGACTTTAGTAGTGGTTATTTAAGTGTGCTTCTAATTCTAGAATGTTTAAAAGGATCAAAATGAGGAAACCCAGAAAAGATAATTGTTCGTGCCATAATAGTGATCAAAAGATTAGACGATACTTTGGACAGGTTATAGATATCTGGATATTTGGTTACTTTCAGCATTTCAGAAGAGGGAAGACACACTGGGAAAAAAAAGAAGAAATTATCATAAACATACAAATATGGATCAGCAGCACAACAGATTTACATTAAATCCCCTCCATAAGTTTATTAGATTAGCTCTTCTGAAATCTTAACCATGTTTTGTTTCAGAGCATTTCAATGCCCTTTTTTAGAGTAGAGAAGCAGTTACAACAAAATAGTTTTGATCACTCTCTGACTTTAGTTAAACAAAAAGAAGAGGGAAGCCCGAAGGATGTTGAACCTATATATATTTTTTTTAACTAGCAGATTAACCCAGTGTTGCCTGGGTGCTGGATTAATGGTTACATAACTTAAAAAAATGTATTGAATCTATATATCAAATGCACCCGGCGTTGCCCAGGTATGGGAATAAACAGTTTCAACTTTGACCTTAATTTTGACCCCCTAGCAAATATTTTTCTGGCTCAAAGTCAAATAAAGTTTTCCCTAGGTCCAAGTAACCTATATCAGAAATTTCTAATAGCATGGTAGTTTGGTAGAGACCGCAAAGGTCACATCTTTCAACTCTGACCCCTTACCAGGTTAATTTCCAACTGAAATCCAATTAAAAAGCTTTCCCCATGTCTGAATACCCTTTATGTCAAATTTCAATTGTTTAGACCCAAAATTAACAGAGCAGTTTGGTAGAGACCACAAAGGTCAAAATTTCAAATTTGACCCCAATTTTGACTCCTGGGCAGTTATTTTTGCAGATCAGAGCTAATTAAAAAGTTTTCCTCATGTCCAAATAACCAGTATCTAAAATTTCAAGTGCTTACTTAGTCTAGTTTGGTAGAGATGGCAAAGGTCAAATCTTTCACCTTTAACCCCAATTTTGAGCCCTTAGCAGTTAGTTTTCCAGCTGAAAGTCAATTAAAAAGTTTCTCCCAGGTCTAGTCCAAGTAACCTATATCTAAAATTTAAAGTGTTTAAACCCACAATTAGTCGAGTAGTTTGATAGAAAATACAAAGGTCAAATCTTTTAACTTTAACCTCTTGGCGGCTAAATTTCTGGACAAAAACCAATTTAAAAGCTTGCCCTACATCTGAATACCCTTAATGTCAAGTTTCAAGTATTTAGACCCAAAACTGACAGAGTAGTTTGGTAGAGACTGCAAAGGTCAAATCTTTCAACTTTGCCCCAAATTTTGACCCCTTAGCAAATATTTTTCTGGCTCAAAGCAAATTTAAAAGCTTTCTCAAGGTCTACATAACCTATATCTAAAATTTCAAGTGTTTACTGGTGGAGTAATTTGTTAGAGACCGCAAAGGTCAAATCTTTCAATTTTGACCCCTTAGCAGTTATTTTTTCTGGCTCAAAGCCAATTAAAAAGTTTTTCCCAGGTGCATATAACCTATATCTAAGATTTCAAGTATTCAGACCCAAAATTGGCGGAGTAGTTTGGTAGGAAGCGCAAGGTCAAATCTTTGAACTTTGACCCCTCGTCGGGTAAATTTCCAGGCTAAAACCAGTTAAAAAGTTTTCCTCATGTCTAAATACCCCAATGTTAAACCTCGAGTCTGTAGGCCGAAAATTGATGGAGAAGTTTGGAATTATTTTAGTTCATTTGAATTAATTTTAAAAAAACTTAGTGAAAAAAACATATTTTAAACAAGTCTTTTCTGCTAATAGAATGTCGTAAAAAATTATTAAAGTATTTTTAAAATCATTTCAGAATGAATAGAATATTATGGCTATGAAAAAATGTTAGCAGACAATAGAAAATTTAAAAATGAAAAATAGTGAATATAAAACAAAGACAAAAGAAAAAACAATAAAAGGGAAATGATAAAATGCTTTTGTTTCCTTCTTCCTTCTTAATTTTTCTTTTCTTTTAAAATACAATAACGGTCATCCAAGTAGAAATTACTTAAAAAATAAAACAAAAGTTAATAAATAACGAAAATGTTGGGTTTTACTTTTATTTTATTAAAAAAACAGATATCTAATTTAATTTTTCAAAATATTTTTCAGAAATTTAAAGTAACTTTAGAAAATAAATAATATTTTTTAGAAAATTGAAAGAAATCATTTTAATAAATCAATTCTAACTCAATTCATTGATAATTCATTAAATTTAATTCAGAAAAATAGATAAAAGTCCAATTTAAGTAATAAATGCAATAATTCGTTTCACTATTGAAAGTTAAACATTTTAATTGATTTTAAAGTTAGAAAAATTCATTAAATCCCATTTAATCATTAATAAGGAAAAAAAATCAAAAATGCGGTGCACTCACTGCAAGTGCACCTGCTGCAGTGTGCACCTGCACCACTGCACAAGCACCACAGAGTGGTGCAGTGGTGTGGTGCACAGCAGTGGCCTAAAACAAATTGTTGATCATTATTCACCCCGAATCTTTAATTTAAATCAGCCAAATTTTAATATTCGACCTGAAAAACGAACGCAGACAGTTTAACAAACACACACCAGAAACACAAAACAATAAACATACAACCACCAATATTATCACCAGGTTGGTTGAGATTGTTTTCAAAGATTTGGTTGGATTTCATTAACGGCATATCAATCTTTGCTATTAATGAATTGAACACTTCATTCATTCATTTTGTTAACAGGTTGTTGTTAAAACAAGAATATCCATCCATCCATTACTGCCACTGTCTGCAGTCAGTGTGCAGGCAGCTGCAGCAGCGTCAGCGAGTGTGTGCAATCAGTATTGCAAATTGTATTCAATATGCGATGCCTCTGTGGCACTTATACTCACGGAGTGTATATTTTTTCAACGCAACGAATTGACAATGAGTTGAACTCGAATACTATTTACTCGCTGCATACGCTTCGAAATTCCACGATAAAATTTAATGACATTTACTTAACTTTTTTTTACTCAAAGTCTTAGTCTTCTAAAGAAAGTAAGAATCAACTGACTAATGATCTTAAAGGTGAAATAACTTGGAGAATGGTTTAGTCTTAACACTCGGTAATGCAATTATTATAATTATTTCTTAAAAAATAATAATATCCATACCTCGCTGGCCACATTTCGAGGGGCGATGATAACAACAATAGTTTTAACGTTCCTTCTTTTACCCAAGGAAAAAAAACTCTTTAAGAATCTGAGTTATTTCCCTTTGCAATTCGTTTAGTTTTTCTTTTCATCTTTAAAAAATTATATTTTTTTGTCCAGTCAATGGGGGGGGGGGTGCTCACACAAAAAACCTTACCGTTTCTTTAAGAATTAAATTATTCTCTAATTGAATTGACTTTAGATTTTTGTTTGTGAGTTTATTTATGCAAATTCTTTTTCTAAAAAAAAACAGGTTTTATTTATTTCCATGATGTTAAAGGTTAAGTTTTTTTTAAGAATAATAATTTTATTTTTATTCTTTTAAATTAAAAGAATAAAAATTCAAAGTTATTTAATCGTATTTATTTGTAACCTATAAATAAAACAAAACACACGATCGTTTACGTTGGTAACGTTTTTTGCA
>JAYKTE010441429.1:0-10349 GCA_036873565.1 Xipholeptos notoides | reverse complement strand
TCTTCAAAGTTTAATCTCTTTTCTTTAAATTAAATCGGTTATAAAGTAGTAAATTTCCCTTTAAATTATTTTTTATAGACGTTTAAATGTGAAGGGTGTAAAAATATCGATTTTTTGTGCACACTCCTACCGCTGACCAAAATTGAGTTCAGTCAGTTACTTTAAATTTCATGGTAACAGACGAGGCCACACTCGTCGGGTTATACAAATCGTTTTTATATCTACTGCGACAATAATGACTGCCATCAATCAGGATTTTAAAAATTATATCATGTTTGTTTGTTTGTGTTACACGGCATATCAATTCTTTTAGGAAGCGATGTTGGAGCAGTGGAAAAAGCTCGGTCTCTGGAATAGTATTACACGAGTTCAAATCCTATTTTAAAAAAAACATTACATTCACTTTCAGCTCGACGTTGCTTAACTTCGGTGATCTGGTCGGGAACCGGTGTCTTCAGGGCGACTTTACCGTGTAATTAGGACCAACACTAGAACTGGAATAGTATTACACTAGTTCAAATCCTATTAAAAAAAACCATTACATTCACTTTCAGCTCGACGTTGCTTAACTTCGGTGATCTTCGTCGGGAACCGGTGTCTTCAGGGCGACTTTACCGTGTAATTAGCACCAAAACCAAAGATCAAAATTGCAGTCTGTATTATCCAGAACGAGGTTAAGATAATCCCAACAAGACTGACTGAAAATCGAAGTACTGTTACAAAAGAAAGGAAAAATAAATAAATAAATAAATAAATAAATCTTGGATTGATGGTGGAGGGGGTAGGAGAGGGGTAGAAGAGGATTATCTGTGACAGGATTAAATCCCTCAACTGAAGCCAGAACAAATCCGCCATTGAAGTGGATTTCTTCCAATAGAGAATTGAGTTGTAATTACTTTGATGGGACAGAGAAAAAAGAAAGATGGCGGAAGAAGACGCGGTGTTTGTTTAGAAATGCCAACAACGTATGACGACGCCATTGAAAAGACGTTCCAAGAGGCGAAAGCCGAAAGGACATTTACAGAAAAGAGAAAAACATCCAATAATGTCCATCCGTAGCAATAATTCTCAATTTCTGGACACGTTCCACTCTAGTAATGATTTTATTAGCAGACAACTGGATTTGGGCCAATCAGTAGACAGTCGAACCCCGGAATCGTAATACGCTAGTTCGAACCCCTGGGAAGTCGATTTGGGTCAATCGGTAGGCAGTCGGACCCAGAATCGTAGTACGCAAGTTCGAATCCAAGTTGCTCCGTTTGCGTTTATATTCGTACTCATACTGTTGGGAAAGGTATGAATCCCCACATTCCCTCCAGCTATGGGTTAAATAGTATCATTCGTGTCATTAAAAAAACTGTGTGTACAAAAACTAACGTTTACCAAAAATGATTGTTCTTGGCATTTAATGACCTAAAATGGTTGATATGCCGTAAAAACACAAAAAAAAAATAATGAATACAAATATTACTTACTATTCCTTAGAGAACCAAGGTAGCGGGGTTTGAGCAATAGAAAAAGCTTGGTCAGAGGAATCGTATTACACGAGTTCAAATCCCAGTCAAAACCATTATATTCACTGTGGCAGAAATTGTGAGAACGTGGGCTTATCTTTGAAACGGCTGCGGTGTGCGCTTTGCAACGCCAGGATAATGAAAAGGTTCCAAAATGGCGGCCGTGGCTTAATATAACAGTGCAGTCTCGCCAAATCGCGTGTCTTCTCGCGCACGCATGCAAATTAAGAGAACCGTGTCGAGTATAAAACGAGGTCGCTACGACAGCCCGCGGCAGACGTGAAAAACGAATCTACAGGAATTATTGACAAGCGACCTTGCGGTGGATTGAGTGTCTGTGTGTGCCGGTGGAACGTGTTTTTTGCAACTACAGCTACAAATGCCATAGGGAAAAACATGAACCCCTTTATTTTTCTCAACTTTTGGTTAAAAAGTCTAATGACTCATCTACTAGTAATCTGTTTATGAAATAAAGATGTTTAGCAAAAATGATTGTTTTGAGAGTTGAATTTCCGCATCAATGATTCTCCTTGACATCAACACATTAAACACACACATTAATATCAACACATTGAAAACATAAACATTTTAAACACATTTGACACATACGCTAATATTAACATATTAAATGCACTGAACACATACCTTTTCATAGGCAAGTAGCCAAACCCTGCAAATTTCAACAATATAAGAGGTATAACTAAAATGAATTTAAAAAAAATTAGATCTAAAACTGCAAAATAAAGCTATAGATCTCTAACTCAAATAACAAAATATTTTTCTGGAAATTCCGAACAGAATTTTTTTTTTAGGAACTTTTGGAAATTGTAAATTTTCATGCAAGTTGATATTTTTTCCCCAAAAAGCTGAAAAAAGGCCCATTTTTCATTCATCAATTGTTTCATATAGTCGCTCACTACGACGACTAAAAAATACCTACATATGCACATGTGTTCTTCAGGGACTGTCTTTTCATTCATTGGTCATTTAGCTGTAGTCTTGAAGAAAATTGGCAAAGCAAAGAAAGCAGGAACAACTCAGGATGTTATCTTTTAATGTCAACTAATTCATTAACTTCCTTACATTCCAACATTCTAACTAAACTACCTAATGAACTTTCGGAATCCTTCAGATGAGACTTGATAATTTGTACACCTATGTTTCAGTCAGAAGTATAAGCTTCCCTTCAGTCAGAAGCATAAGCTTCCCTTAGTCAAGTATAAACTTTCCTTCAGTCAGAAGTATAAACTTCCCTAACTAATAAGATTGTTTCCACAAGACACGTCTGGCCAAGAAGAAGAGATACACCTGCATGAAGGTTTGATGAGAATCATGTGATAAGTCTGCTTTTTCTAAGTGGCTTTATTTCTAATCTTTGTTATTTATTTATTTTTAGATAAAATAATAGAAACACCAAAAGCAGGGATAACTTGTTTTCGACAGATAACAGATTTCACTTTAAGGTATGATTTAGTGAATTTATTTTCAAAAACAAAATATGTTGGTTTTGGTAACTAATGATATTAATGACCAAAAAAGGGTTGATATGTCATAAAAAAGTCAAAATTTCCCAAAACCATTTTTTTTCTTCCAGTTCCCATGAACAGGGTTAGGGTTTAGCATTAGCTCATAATTCCCATTGACTAGTTCACCCTTAGCTCTCTTTAAATATACCTGACGAATTAGGTCACAACATGATGTGATCTAAAAAAAAAAATAATAATAATAATTTTATTCACACTCTGAATATTGGTAGAATTTGTCAAAAACTATGGCTCTCTTTCCACCGCCTCCTTGTGCTCAAAATAAAATAAAATAAAATAAATAAATAAAAACATTGGGGTATTTAATTTTCTTACCCCTCTTAATTTCAAAGTGTAAATACAATGTATAAAACTAATAATAATTTTTAAAAAACTGTTGATCCTATTCATGAAACATTATTTTAATAATAAGTTAAGACTTTAGTTCATAAAACCGTATAGATTTTAATCTTTCGTAAAAATAACCCCAAAATTGTCAAGCGGCGCTAGACTTTAACGTAATAAAATGCATTAAATTTTAACGCGTTAAAATTTGGATCTTTTTTTAATCCATAACTTTTTTTTATCTATTAATCCAATCTTTCAAATTTTTTCAGGTTATTTGTAAAATTTTATGAACTTCAGAATAAGAAAAAAATTTAAACGTTTTTCTTCTATTATTTGTAATTTTAACCCCACTCCTGATATTCGAATGCGAAATTCTTAAAAAAATATGAATTGATGACAATAAGTGTAGTTAGATGTTTTTGTCAAAAAGACTTACTTTAATAATATTTACTACTGAGTTTATCTATTTATTCATTTTTATTTTCTTTCCCTTTCTTTTTCCAAAAGCAATATTTTTTTCTTTCAGATAATTTTTTAACATTTTCTACACCTTCCTTACCCTAGTTGACCACACCCCTTCCAGCTCCCAAGAAAGGACTCCCTTGGGGGGGGGGCAAAAGATAGTTCCCAACTTGATCAAGACTTACAATTTGGTTGCCATGGTGATACTGCTTCCCTGGCCAAAGACTCTTGCCCTCCTTTACCCCTTCTTTTTATTTTTTTCCCTCTCTCATTTACATATCTTCAACATTTACTTCATAACAACAACAGCAGCAACAACAACAATTAAGTACTGGTCACTTTTTTTTTTCACAGTGGGACATGTCAATTGGATTTTACCTTAAAAAGGAAGAGATGACAACTCTTTAAAAATCATTTTATACTTCTCTTGAACTATGTTACTGACTAAATTTACCCAGCCGAATTTTCACGCAGATCTTATATTAGAAATATATAATCTTTAATATAAAGGGTTAAAATTTTATAGCAATAGTCATTTTTCAATAGGCATTAACGACAAAGTATTGTGCTAGACGTCTAATTATGTTGAATGTAATATTGGCTACAATTTCAAAGGTTAAAATTATATTAGTTATAGAAATATGTTAAATCAAGATAAGAATTATGTATTATTTAAAAGAAATAAGAATGATTTTTTTTTTATTTCTTATTTGGACCGTAGCAAGGATTATGGTTTTTAAAGTATTCAAAAAAGACTTCTATAAGTGCAATAGATATGTAACCCACTCTTATAAAAATGGATCATAAAATTAATTAAAAATAGTTTTACGACATTTTCCTCAATGATATAATCAAAGATGAAACTTCTGAAATATCAAAAATAAAATGAGAATTAAAAAGGAATGATTCTAATTCAATAAATAATAAAAACTAAATGATTTTAATTCAATATATAACGAAAAGAAGAAAAATAAATAAGTAGTTTTACAACGATTTCAAACAATGATATAATCACAAATACTACTTCTAAAATACTAAGAATATAATCAAAATTTTAAAACATTTTTTAATTCAATGACTAATGAAATCAATAAAAATAAATAAGAAATAATTACAAAAACATTTCAAAAAATGATATAACACTGTTAATACTTCTAAAATATAAAAGAAAACAATTAGAATTTGAAATAGAATAAATTTTAATTTCAATAATGAAAATTATAAGAATAAATTAGTAAAATACATTTTAATAAAAAAAAATGACTTTGAATTTAATGATTATAATAATAATTCTGAATAATTTCATGAATCAAAAACTGTTTTCCATAAATACACATTAAATAAAATAATGTCATAATCTTTTTTTAATGAGAGGGTTAAATGATATCCTAATCTTTTTTTTATAACATATAATGTATAATAGAAGTAAGTAATGAAATCATAATGACAAGTATGGTTATTCCTGTAGTAATACGAGCACTTGGAAGCAAACTAAGTTAGCTATTTGACTTCATGGACCAGGTAGGAATAAGACAAAGCATTAAAGTTCTTCGAAAATCTTCAAGAATTTTCAAAAGACTTTTGGCGTCTAACATCTAATGCAGCCTTGGCTCTGAGACCCATTGTAGAAATTAACACAATGCAAATGAGAAATTCTATATTTGATATTATTATTATTATCATTAATAACAACAACAATAATATTAATAACTATAACAACTATACTACTTCTACTATTAACGATAAAAATGATTAAAATAACATTAACAATAATAACCATGATGACTTTAGTAGTAATAAAACCAACAATCTGATAATATATTCGAATTTATTACTCTTCTCTCTCGGAGAAATATAAATTAGAGAAACAGAATCAAGTTGTTTTATGATGAATGAAATATCTTAGTTAATCAAAGCAGCTGTGTTTATGCTTTTTTAAAAATCTAAATCATTGTTCCTAAAAGTGTCTTTGTTACCAGCCGGAATAACAGTATTAAAGGTAAGAATCTTTTATAAATTCTTGAAAAACTTGATCATTTCAAAAAACAACATTATCATGATTCATTTTTATTGATTGATTGATTGGCTTTATAGTATACCAGCCCTTTCATCCATTTAAGGCCAAAAACAATTCATTATGGTCAGTTCTAGTAAAATTGTCATGTTGCTTGTTTTTAGATTTTTAATGATGAGTAGCTTTCCTTGGGGCTAGGGAAGTCGAATTGGCCCAGTTGATAGGCAGTCGGACTTCGAAGTCGTCATTCACGAATTCGAATCCCAGTCGTACCGTTTACGTTCATTTTTGGACTAATACCTTTGAGAAATGTATGAATCCCCACATTCCCTCCAGCTGTGGGTTAAATAGTGCATATTGTGTTATTAAAAAAACTGAGTGTGGACAAAAGATAAAATTTACCATAAATGATTGTTCTCGGCATTAAATGACTTAAAATATATATCTTTTAAAACTAGGAGACAGTAAGCCTCTTCAAAATCCCAGTATTTTCCGTTCTATTCTGGCCAAGGATTACATTGTACGCAATCCATCTTCAGGGCATTTTCTGGTTGTTTAATTTGCTTTTCGTTCAGTTTCATTGCATTTTCCATTTAATCCTTTCACTTCACTTCATTTGCAGGGTACTGTTTTCTGTATTAGTATAGTTTATACACAACTAGTTGATGCTAGTAATTTAATGCAGAGAACAACCATTCTTTTTTTGTAAGCAGATTGTTTGAAGAACAAGTGCACTATTTAACTTATAGTTGTTAGGAGTAACATGATTCATACTTTTACCAAGTGTATTGACCCTAGAGCAACAGAGTAATTTGGATTCGGATTTCTGTATTACAATTCCAAGAACTAGGCACTGAACGTCTACTCTGCAGAGGTTTCTCGTTCAAGAGTTTGGTTCCAAGGTAAATTATCAACCCTGTCGCAAAATATTTTGTAGCTGATAAGTCTATTCTTCGACGTTTAGAAGACTGCATCTATGGCTATGGATAAAAGTGATGAATCAATCAAATGCTAGAATTGAATTTTTTCTTTTATTACATAAATTATCTGATTTGTTTGAACTTCGAGTTATTCTTTCTGCTGATTGATTGAAAGGAACAAATTGCTAATATATATTTTCTTAATTGTGATACTGTTGCAATATTTTTGGCATAATAATCCCTGGGTTTGAGTGCAAAGATTGGACTGATTCATTAAATATACGGAGGGATATAACAACGACCAATAAAAGAACAGAAGGGGCAAAACATCTTCATTTAAACTCACCCAATGGGACTGATCAATTATTACTTGCTAATACTCAGTATTCATAGGACCTAATTTACCACAACCAATTGGATATATAATACTAGATTACTACTACTACTGCTTGGATCTCTACTGGATCATTACCTACTGGATTTCTACTACTACTGCTTGGATCTATACTGGATTATTAACTACTGGATTACTACTGCTACTGGTGGATCTCTATTGTATTATTACCACTGCTACCTATATTACTGAATTATTATGAAATGCTTTATTATTAGGGATCAAGTTATACCAATGGCTCATGAACCAAGAGATACCAATATTGAATTATTCTCTGACTAGACTATTATCATTCTGTATGTCTTGGATGATTACTGTGACAAGGGCTGTCAAAAGAATAATCTTTTATGAAAGCATATCTTTGCATATATTATGTTACGGAATATTCTTTTAACAAAAAGCATATTCTTTTTAAAAAGAATATTCTTTTTGTTAAAAGACTATTCCCGTGAAAAAAAAAAGAATATTTCTTTGTTAAATGAATATTCCCGTGAAAAAAAAAATTGTTAAAAGAATATTCCCGTGAAAAAAAAAAAAAAGAATATTCTTTTTAAAAAGAATATTCCAATGGAAAAAAAGGATATTCTTTTTAAAAAGAATATTCCAATGGAAAAAAAGGATATTCTAATGGAAAAAAAGCATATTCTTTTTAAAAAGAATATTCCAGTGAAAAACAAAGCATATTATTTTTAAAAAGAATATTCCCGTGAAAAAAAGCATATTCTTTTTAAAAAGAATATTCCCGTGAAAAAAAAAGCATATTCTTTTTAAAAAGAATATTCCCGTGAAAAAAAAAGCATATTCTTAAGCATATGCTTGGGGAATAGTTCCAGCATATCCAGAGAATATAGATCATATTTTAAAAAGAATATAGTCACAGCCCTATTTATGATTAAACGCAAAATATGCACGATTTCCTCCCCAACAATAATTGTTAAAAGACTATTCTCTAATGAATTCATATTAAAATATGATTAGACAGCGTTTGTAATATACTTAGTGATATTTAGGACTGTGCAGGAGAATTCTGAAATATAAATGTGGATTAATAATAAACACACGATAATGGCAATATGATAAAGAATTGCGTTCATCCTATTCTATTATTAAAGACGAAAAAAGCGTCAATGGCAAAAAAAAAATAGGATCATCCATTGTTTATCAATATTTTCTTCTTTCTATACCTAATTCGAAATGAATCCACCCAAAAATAAAATTAGAAAAACAAATCAATTTTAAACTTTTTTTTTCACCATTTTTTTCTTTCACTGTAGGCATACTACATAACAACACTAAACCCCAAAACAAAGGACCTTCTTCGAAAACAAGAGAAGACGGAAAGAGAAACCCGGGAAAAGAAGACAAAAGTTCTCTTGAACGCCAAATCCAAACGAAATGTTGATCTGTTTCTGCAGATACAAGACTTGTTGTCACTGAAAAAAAGTCACTAAAAGCTGTGGGTGTAATCTTTTGTAAAATATTTGTGTATAAAATGATAAGGACATTTTTGGTTAATTTTACCAAGCCAAATTTAATTAATTAGTTATTTCAATGTTAATCGACAAATTGGATGCTGAAAGCTAGCTTTTTCCTAACATCTGACTAGTTATAATTCGGTTTTCTATTTACAGCGACAATATTCACTGTATTTAATGATTTTGTTAAAACATGCATTTTATAGAATTCTCAAATTTGCATCATCTGCGCTTGTTGAAAATAGTGGGACATTCAAGGCAGTAATGGAATTCTTTTGTCTCATTTGTGGATCACAGAATGAAAAAATGTACAGTGAAATATACCTTTGAGCCCGCAGCCTAACAACTTACCAGGCCAATTTTGGATAGACATTTTTCTTCATTATTTAGCGATAAATCCATTCCGACAGCATTCCCCCCAGCTATAGGTTAAATAATGCATATTGTGTTATTAAAAAAAACTACGTGTGGACAAAAAGAACGTTTCTCAAATGTAATTGTTCTCGGCATTAAATGATATTGATATTGATATTCCGTAAATTACAAACAAACGTACCGACAGAGTTTTACACTTTAAAATTGCAATACGTTATTTCAAATCGCAGTCCACCTGTTAGACACAATTCCGGGCGAGTACTCTTGTGAGAGTAATTGATTCACAAATGCACTACGGCATTAAATGGCTGTAAAAGGTTAAAATGATTTTAAAACAAACCAAAAAAAACATTTTGTTTTCGACTAAGAACCTTGACGGACGGAGAGTGAGGCTTTCTGACATTTTGCAACAACTGCGAATTATTGATTTGGTTTGACCCAAACTTCTTAGAAATTTCTAAGGGCATGAGAGCAGCAAAAGTCAAAATCCCAGTGATATAGAACGTTAAAAAATCAATAATAAAAACTGTTTCCGTTTTAGAAAAATATTTGCTTAGCTTTAAGTTTTGATTGGTTATATTTTTGGAATAAATCTTTTTTTACTGTCATTTCTGACAGAATGACTATTCTACTCCATTATAAACCCTAATAATAATTGCTAGCAGAACCTATGAAAATTCTAATAATAATTTTCTTTGTTTTTTACGGATGTATTACTATTACGTTTTTCAAATTCACACAATAATAAATAATGAATCCTCTTAACAACTTCATTTCTTTAAAATATAAAACAAAATAGAGACAATTTGAAACCTTAAACTTTAAAACCACTAGGTTTTTAAACAATTTTCTATCGGAAAAGTTTTAACTATTTCCGCAGTAGTCATTAAATGGAGGTAATTTTTTCCTCTTTAATTATAGTTTGTGATGGTGATTGATATGTGTGACCCACGTATGCAGTACAGATTAATATATAGATTAGGGGAATCTCCTAATTTGTTTTAAAATTGATAAGAAAATCTTATAGTTTTGGGCAGTAAAAGTTATAAATACATACTGTTGCACACATTCATTAACTGAAACTTGTTTGTTTGTGTTTTTACGGCATATCAACCATTTTAGATCATTTAATGCCGGGAACAATCATTTTTTTGGTAAACGTTAGTTTTTGTACACACAGTTTTTTAAATGACACAAATTTCACTATTTGACCCATAGCTGGAGGAAATGTGGGGATTCGTACCTTACCCAACAGTATTAGTACGAATATGAACGCAAACAGAACAACTGGGATTCGAACTCGCGTACTACGATTCCGAGGTCC
>JAYKTE010441318.1:0-10349 GCA_036873565.1 Xipholeptos notoides | reverse complement strand
AACACAATATGCACTATTTAATCCATATCAACCATTTTAGGTCATTTAATGCCGAGAACAATCATTTTTTGGTAAACATTATTTTTTGTCCACACTTAGTTTTTTTAATAAATAACACATGCACTATTTGACCCATAGCTGGAGGGAAGGCGGGAATTCATACCTTTTCCCAAGGGTATTATTCCAAATATGAACGCAAACGAAAAGACTTGGATTCAAACTCACATTCTATGATTCCTAAGTCCGACTGCCTATCCACTGGGCCAAGTTGACTTCGCCAATAATAATAATAATGATGATGACAATAATAATAATAATAATGATGATGATGACGACAATAATAATCATAATGATGATGACAATAATAATCATAATAATGATGATAACAATAATAATAATAATGATGATGACAATAATAATAATAATAATAATAATGATGATGATGACAATAATAATAATAATGTTGATGACTTACCTGATACTGGTATCATCTGTGTTCTTAATGTTTGTATGTAACTCTGTGATGAGGGGGTCGACGCGGGTGTGAATGAGAATGAGGCCCCCCATGGCAGCTGCGGCCCTCAGACGCACCGTGCGGTTGGAATCGTTTAACGCCTTCGTGAAAGTCGTTTGCAGTTGAGGAAGGAAAGGCTTCATGCTGGCACCAACCTGGCATTCAAACAGGAGAGGAGAAAAAAGACAAAACAAAACAAAATTACATTATTTTAGATAGATATAGATATAGAGAGAGAGATAAAAAGAAGATTTATTTTATGTAATGTACATTTTGTTACACTTCAAAAAACGTTATATTTTATCTATCAATCAATGATATAGATATTAAATTTTCAATTAATTCTTTTTAAAAAATGCAACAAAATGTACATTACATAAAATAAATCCAAGGTAATTTTTAGATTCAATTCAAATTAAATTTTTATACCTTACTTTGTAAAATTTATAAAAGTGCACTTTAAGATGAATAAATTTGAAATTGAATCTTGTACCTTTATTTTTAAAGCTTATAGTAGAAACATTTTGTTTAACATTTTTCGTGCCTTACATGAAATGCTTTTCTAACTTGTATAAATTATTCACAGTTCAAATAAAAAATATTTCAAAAAATGTTTTGACTGCAGTTCTTTTAGATATAAATCATAATTAAGTTTACTTTGAAAAAAAAACAAACTATTTTTCTTTAAAGTTTTTTCTTTGTTTGTTTTTCAATTCAACCTGAGATCTTTAAGTAAATTATTTGTTTTTGATATATATGATATATTTTTTTATTTGTAGTTATTGGTTCTACTACTGAAAGAACTTCCACATCAGGTAGAGTTTCAATAATTTTAAGTTGCTATTCAAATTAAGATATTTACATACATTGTATAAAAAATTAGATCTATAGTTTAACTAATGACCATACTTTTAGCATGTTTACTTTAGGTAAGATTTGCTATAACTTGTTAAAAAAGATCATTGAGTTTTGTAATGATATATATTTTTTTAATATTCAGAGATTATTGTAAGAAAAATAATTTGAAAAATATAATCATAAGGAATCAATTACAGATGATGGATTTCAAATTGTTAAACACTTTTTATGGCATATTATTATTACATAGTATGTCTTCAATTGTATTTTCAAATCTTTTTGACAGATTGTCTTTTAAAACTTAATTGTTCTGGAAGCTATGACAAAAAGTACATAGAAATTAAAGAATGTTTCACCGAAATTCAAGAGTATGATGAAAACATCTATATAAATGTACTTTTAGTTTATTGTTTTGAAACTATGAATCATTGTGTATAGAATGTAAAAGGATTAAAACCACACTTTTATATGTAAATACATTACATTTTACAAATGAAAATAGTAATTAAATTGAAATGGAAATTACTCAATTGTAGCTTACTATATTATTTTTATCTTTATTTGTAAATAATTATCACGATTATAAAAAAGTAATTATCATTCAATATTCAAAATATTTTTTAGCTCTTCCTGAAACTACAACTGCTTTTGTTCCTACTACAGAAGGTAAATATTCAAATAAATTCTCAAATTATTCTAATTAAAAGAGCTGAAGCCAAAAAAATAGTCTCATATTTGTTTATGAGTAAAATGTAAATGAAATTTTACTGATATTATGTTTAGAATTTCTGATTCCTATTTCTCATTTGATTGAATATTTCTTCTTAAAAGCAAGCTTCTAAAAACAAAAAGGTAGTTTATGAAAATATTATAATAATAATTTTACCGTTGATTTTAGTATATTTCTATGTTTACTAAAACTGTTAAAGAATATAGAAATAAATTCAATGTTTTTAATAAAATATATTTTAAAAGTCAATTAACATGTATTGTTTGTAGTTTTAAAAAAAATTCCTTTTTGATCTTTAAAAATTATGAAAAATCTTAGCAAAAAATGTAAAAGACAACAGAGCCCAACAGTTTGTTTGTCTATTTCTTATTCTAACCATTGATTATATTCAGCACCATGTACCTCAATAGAAGTTTTGAAAATCAATGATGTTAAAAGCATGGCTACAACTGTTGAAGATGATCCTTCTAATGCTTTACTGCCTGGCAAAACATTGAAAATTGAAACAGAAACAGAAGTCCAGCTCAAATATCACTTTGTTGAGCCCCTTTTCATCTATTCTGTGGAATTAGTTAATTTTACAAATATTGAAAAATATGAATTGCTAAATTTGAATAAGGTAAGTTTTTTATAGATTATTATGGGAACATTTTTAAGTATATAGATGAATAATTTGAGTTTAAAAATGTTTAAAAATAATATGCATGATTTAAAAAATTTTTTGAAAATATTTAACTATGAAAAAAAAAAAAGAAATTAAAAGAAGTATTTATATATGAACAATTTGATGAACCTAAAGATTGAGTAACATAAGAGATTTTTTAGCATCTAAAATTTTTGGACTTCTATTAAGTTTCTCTAATAGCTATTAAATCATTAGTTAAGTGGTCAGTTTTAGATATTACATTAAAATCTATTAAATACCTAAAATGATATTGTTTATTTTGCAATTTGCATATAACAGTAAAAAAATTCTATTTTCATATTTTTGTAATTATTGATAAAATCAAATGCATTTTTATTACTTAAATAAACTTATAATAACTCAAATGTTATATTAACATTTTTAGTAGTAAATATTTTTGATTTGTTTATTTGGTTTGTGTTTTACGACATATCAGTCTGTTTTGGTCATATCGATGCTGATAACAATCATTTTTGGTAAACATTATTTTTGGTCCACACTTGATTTTCATTTATTTTACTATTATGATCTAGGTAGGAAATTAAAATTTATTTTTCATTTATTGACATTTTTATTTGAAAAAATTATGTCAACATTGTAAGTCATGAACCTTCTTATTTAATAATGATTGACATATACTTCCATTTGTGATAGATAATGTTTTTGTGCTGGAGTTTCAAGTCTTTTCTCCTAGATTATAAAGGTCTATAAAGTATCAAAAGTTTGAAAAGTTCTATCTAATATACTTATTGTTGATTATATTTTGGAAAACTCTACTTTGAATTGAAATATATGTAAATTAAAAACTCTTACTCCTATTAAATTGCTTCCTAATGTTTCAGAATTTGTGTAAAGTGGATTATTAGTGGTTGAAATTAATGTAGTTTAAGCTTAAATAAGATTGAAATTAATCTCTCAATTGTTTACAGAATGAATACTGATCATCAGTTTTAATATTTTAATCAAATGGAAATTATTTTAGATGAAAAAATGTTTTGCATTGGTATTTTGGTTTATCTATCAATGAAACATGTTCTTAAAATATGTTCTCTTTATGGCTTGATTTTTAGATTCGTGATTATTTTGCAAAACATAAAAAGTTCTATAATATTGTATTATGTAAAATAGCGACTTGTTAACTATTTCTTAAAGAAATAATTTTTGAAGATATAAACGAAAACAGTCCATATGAGCTAGTACTGGCTCACAAAATACAATTAAGATAGTTTTCTATTTTATTAGTAATTATGATTTTTTTAAATGATTAGCAATATTAAATACATGATATTGAAAAATTAATATGCTAATATGAAATAACTGTGTATATGTTTATCAATTGGTTGAGCTAAAACTTTGCATAGAACTACATGTTTTAAGTAGCTTATTGAAAATTAAAGTTCCATTATGTTGTCAGGTATGAGCCTGAAACAAAATCTTCTATCTGAAAGATCACAAAATGGGTTCAAGTTTGAATTTTCTTAGGACATCTTTAGTTGCAGAGAATTCTAAAAAATCCAATTATGTTTTCATCAGTAATAAGTGTTTTTAAGAAAAGAATAAATCATTCTAGCATTGATTTAAATACATTTGTAAAAAAATATTTGAAACTTACATTGTTTGCATAGATTTCATACTTTTTAATAGAATATAATATTATATATTTTTTTTTCTAAAACTTCTCTTATCTCTAATAGGTGAACATTTTTAGGAAAAACTCAATTTGGCAAAATACTGCTCATTACAAAAAATTAAAGTCCATCCATTTTTTAGAATGAATTTAACCACACTTTCAATTATGATCTTGCATTTTGTGATACTATTGAATGATTTTTTACATAATTAGTATTAATTTTCTCAGAATGAATGGATTCTTGTATCCACATCTAAATAATGCTACTTCTTTTCAACTTGATTTAATTGTAATTAATATTTTTCTGCAATGATATTCGCATTTTATATTAATTATCTTTCAAGTCTATGAAATAAGTATAATGTGAAAAATAATTTATTTGTAGTTAAACCTAGAAAGAATTTTATTTGCTTTAATAATTTTATTTTTTGTTAAAGTAATGATATTAATATCAGTTACTTACGAAATCTAGTATCAAATATTAATTTGCTTTTTGAACATTAAATATATTATTATTCCAAATATTCAGACAATGGACTCAGATAGAGCAATTGTTTTCAAACCACCAAAATTGATGAAATATATAGAATTTAAGTTCTATACCTCAAAAGTCCCTGCTGAAGTCCACACAACTATCAAAGTTTGTAAGAAACGTAAGTATCATGTCATTTTTAGTAGTTTCATATGGGTTTCACATAACATAAATGAAAGAGAAGCAAAATCATAAGATTTCTCAAGTTTATTATTTATATATATTTCATTATAATTAATTTAAATCCAATTCAGGTAAAAAAATGAATTTAATAGTTATTTAAAAAATAAGATAGGAAAGGAATTTGTATTTAATAAAATGATATTTTTATTGTTTGCATATTATTTTTAAAATTCTTTATATAAATAAAAGTTTATGATTAAGAAAACATTATATCAGATATCAAAATTACCAAATAATATAGGAATTATGAGTATATTAAACTTGTGATATATACATTTTGGCTATCAGACTCAAAATGATTCTTTTCTTGTAGTTATGAAACTATATTATACTTTTGCTATGTTATTTGATAGTTGTTATTTCAATACTATTGCAGCAGATTTTAGTATTTAAGATATTTGAAAGAATTTTTAGTTGTGTATGTATAATTATTAAAAAGATAAAGAGCTAAACTTCATTCAAACATAATCCTTTTTTTTCTTATTGCCACTGTGTTTTAAAACAGAAAACAATCAAATAATTAGTTTTATTTTAACATCCATAAATATATTGGAATGACACATTTTGATTTTAAATTATTATTTAGAATTGCATATATCCACTTAGTTGATATAAAAAATGTTGATGGAAAACAAATGTGATCAATTGGAGCACTTGCAAGTAGTCATTCCCTATTTCAATTCTTGTCACTATGATCAAAATTCTACTTATTAAGGTTTTAATATAACACAATCAGCTTGATTTAATCCCAATCTTGTCAACATTATATGAAACAATGGAATTAATGAAATATTAAACCTTTTCATTTTGATACCATTTTCTATTGTTTTATCCTTTTCTTTTTAGCTACTTCCCCTGCGTGTAAGTATATTTTCTTTTTGAAATAATTTCAATTCAAACTTCCATTATGTAGAAGTTTCATATTTTTATAGCAAAAGTTTAATTTGCATTAATTAAAATGGGTGACATTTTACTGTTTTTTGATGGTAGTATTATCTAAGTTTCTATCTGATAATTTGGGCATCATATAACTTTTTTTTAGCTTTATGCAGTTGTTAATTTGAGCAATGATATATTCAGTTCACTAACTAAAACAAATATCTATGAAAGTTTAGTAGTTGGTGTTTTTGAATAGGTTCTTTATGTTGTCAATGTTGAAAATAATTTTTCTGGTGAGGGAGCAAAGGATACTTTTGACTGCATTGAAAGACAAAAATTAAGTGATAAACAGGATTTAAAATTCTTGTTTCATTTTGACCTGACATTAGTTACTTTTTTGCTTCAAACTAAAAATTTATTTGTATTTTTAGAAAAATACACCAGTTTCACATGTGTAATAAGAATTATTCTTTTTAATTCACCAAAAACATATCCTAACACCAACATTGCATAGCATTAATTAAGTATTTATATTTTAAATGTATAAATATTGGATAGAATTCATTCGTATGATTATTTATGGAAATTGATTAATTTATTTTTGATTTTAGGTGAAACTGAAAATCTAATGGAAACATATTTCCAAAATATGGAGATAACTGTTTCAAGTAATGATGAAAATAAAGACCTTTTGGAAACTGGTGGTGACGTTTTCTCTTTTCTGCCACAAGATAAATCACCTACAATTGCAATCAAGTTAGATGAGCCAAAACAAATTGCTTCTTTGAAAATAATCCATGATAAAGGATTTAGTAATTATGATCTAACAGTAAAACTAGGAGATAAACAACGTTTCACTCAGAATGTAAGTAGAACTGTTTATTTTATTATATTATGCTTTACATTCTGTAAATTCCAAAATATTTAATTTCAAAAAAGAAATAATTATCAATTCATTTTATTACTAAATATAGATAATATTCATATGTAAAAAAAAATGATTTTGAAATGTCTGAAATTATGATTTAAAAAATTATTTTGAATAGGCTTTTGGGTTATAGTCAATCAATTTATCTGTTTGTCAAGATATTGAGGTATTAGATATTTGTTTCCAAATAGAGACAATCATAGAAAAATTTAATGATATAAAGTCATCAGAAGAATATATTTTTAATTATATTTTTTATAGATTGCTTTCTAAAGTTTGAATATTTTAACAACACAAATAGAAATAAATAGAATTTATTTAAAAACGTATAACTTGACTTTAAATATCAAATTTAGTATTACAATAATACATGAAATTAGCATTTTATGGTTCAAGTAACTGAAAAAAATAGTGCTAAAATGGTCTCTTAACTGTTTAACTGAATATTCATCAGGTATATTGCTAGTTAAAATCATGATATGTTTTAAATTTTATCACATAGCATTCAAACTGTATGATAAAGAGATTGAAGTAAGGCATAGGTTCCACCAATTTCAGCTTCACAATTTTGACCTTAATCTCCAAGATGACTGGAAACCACGATTGGCTGCAACACTAAGTAACCTAGTTTGGTTATTGAAGAACTATTCTTATCATATCAAAATAAAATTTACTATTACATTATTTGTTTTCATTTCTAAGACATTAGAAAAACATTGTGTCTTAAATTTTATTTAAAGCCCTTTTTAAAATGTTTTTTTTTATTCTTTTGTTTGTTTATGTTATTAAAATGAAATGTTATTTTTTCCAGTCACCAATATTTCATAACATTCTTAAGAAACTAAAAGAAAATGATCTAGATGAACTATATATTTATAACTGTTGCAAAAAATTATATAAATTCTATTAAGTCTTTACTATATTTTTCAGGATATTTCACATGCACAAGTAGTTATAATTGATCCACCAACCATGGCTGATTTCCTTCTATTTAACTTTACCTATGAAAGCAGCCCAGTAAAAGTTGAAATGGGCATCTATTCTTGCATAAAAAGTAAGTGCATTGATGTAATTTGATGTATATATCAAAGTATTGAAATATGATATATATAATTATGAAATCATGAAAGAAAACAAACCATTGAAGAAAGCTTTCCATAAGTCAAAGGCTCTCTTGTTCAGCAAACCAGCTACATATTCAATAATGTATTAAAATAGTAAAAATATGTAAAGTGATATCACTATTTTTACTTTGAAAATTTACAGTCCATTTTATACTTTTATTCACAAATTATCTATAAATACTTTTTTGTTTATATTATACTAGCAGCATAGCCCAGTGTTACCTGTGCAACTTAAGAAATTTAAGCTATGGCCAAAAAATATATATATATTTAAATCAAATTATTATGTAATATACAATGTTTTTATCATTCTGAACTCTAGTTTTCTAGGTATTTATTAGTTTAGTTTATCTGTATATTGTAAAAAACATCTGTAATATTTATCTTGCTTTATATTATGATTGTATTAAAAACTTATTGTAGAAGTGAAATTACCAGTTAGTTAATAAATATTAGTCTAGGTTTATAAATAAGTGCAAGTTATGAAATGTTTTGAGTAATTTAATAGTGCTGTTTAAATTTTATTTCATCAGGTGAAATAAAAACTATGAAGTCAAAGTAATGATAATGAATTAGAAAAGTTATCATAATTCCCATTTTGGACACCCAAGAAATATAGTATAATTATAAATTTTAATTTTAAGGGATTTTACTAAGTCATAGTTTATATCTTATCTATATGTCAATGCAAGTATTTAGATGGAGTATCACTTTTACATTTAATCTGATAATCTTTAATGTATAGACATATATTACATTGGTGATTTTCAATTAAAATATAGCTATATGTATTTCAATTTCTCTCTTATTATTTATTTAGAAAAAAAAAAATTTTAATCTTAAAATCTAAAATTAAACTTCTATCAGAATTACCATTAAATCATTTTTTTATATTTCAAGGTCCTTGTATAAAATTGGATTACAATAGTAGCCAAATCACAATGACTGCAAGTTCAACTTTAACTGGTAAAGAACCAAAAGATGCACTTTTGAACTCTAATAGTTCATGGTCACCAAATCAAAACAACGCATCTATGTTATCTGCATTTGTACACAATTTTGGTATAGATCCAAATATTCACGAAATTTCTTTCAACATTACAAAGGCTGAAAAAGTAGTAATTCAACTTTTGACCTTGGAAGGATGTAATGAATATAGCAATGTAAGCAGCATGCTATTTCTGTTTTTCTTTTTTTCTTTTCTTTTATCTAATACATAATTAGCTGAAAATATCAATATCTAATTAAACTTATTTTTGTGGATATAGACAATTAAAACCATACTGAAATGTCACATATATTAGTGCACTGTTTTATTATTAATAATACTTAAAAATTAAAACCTCCCGCTTTTATATTGGAAAGGGAAGAACCCCAGTTTACTTCCGGCTGAGTCCAGCTTTTCTACATTATGAAACAAATGTGAAATGAATCCTAAGTAACATCAAGTAAAAGCTTCTAGTATAATAGAATTGCAATTAACTGCAATATATAATATTGAACTGTAAATACTTTTTGAAAACAATGATCATTACATTCTATAAATATTTGTTTTTGTGGGAAAAGTTTTGATAGATTAATATTTTTTACAAATATTTATATATGAATGTATAACATTGTGCATGTTTTATTTCTAATTTGATTATTTTATTAACTTTAATAATCTAAAATACTCTTGTTCACCTAAAATGTATGTCCATGTAGTCATTATGGACGCTTCTTCTTTTCTTTCCAAATGAAATGTAAAATTTTCCATGCATTTTTTTTCTTTATTGAAAATAGGCAATAAAACTGAATCCAAATAAGAAAAATCCTGTAGTATTACATTTCCCTAAGGACATAAAAGCAAGTATAGTGAATCTAAAGATACCTCCATCTATTAACCTTACAATTATTGAAGATCTTACCGTAACTGTTTGTCCTACCAAAACAAGTAAGTCAAATTCCTAATAATGCATGAATTTAAATTAAATTTTAATTAAATTTGACAATAGCAATAGAATCTTTCATATGTTCTCAAAAAACATTTTGATAGAAACACAGAAACGTGGACGGAACGTGAAATTAAATTAATCTTAACTAGAAAAACAAATCAAAACTAGACAAAAACTGAATGTGACTGAAAATATGTCGCTCACTGAAACAACAACAAAATTAAAAAAACAGGCTAAAACAAGACAAAAAATGAAATGTAACTGACAAAAATGTTAATCCCTGAAGATGGTCAACGAGGACCGAAAACGTTTGGAAAGAAGCTTGGAAATTATATTAAGACACTTGACCCAG
>JAYKTE010441207.1:0-10354 GCA_036873565.1 Xipholeptos notoides | reverse complement strand
TAGTACATGAGTTAAAGTTCAAGTGAAAACCATTGCATTCACTTTCAGATGTGTGTGTGTGTGTGTGTGTATTTTTTGCTGGTTTCTCTCTATTTCCGTATTGAATGATACTTTCTGTATGTGTTGATTTTTTTTCGTGCCTAACCTTTATCAAATTCACAATTGGAAGGTTAACCTTCGAAGTCAATATATTGTTATTATCAAACTCACTGAATAAATAATGACCTTGAGTTTCATATAGGTTAATTTTACCAGTTTCTTCATTCCAGTGCAATAGCAGATATTTCATTCTAACACGTGTGAGCTGACACAACTTGTTTATACTGAAATATATGCATAGCCATTACGAATGCATATACGAATGTACGCGAGAGCTATTATGGATGAAGCGTAATGAGGTTTCATGGTAGATAATCATATCAGATTTCAGATTATGGATGTTTTTTTAATTTAAAACAATCGGCTTTTTTGATTAGCCCTGTGATGTCAAAGCCCCAACAAAATATCCCGTATAGTGAAAATGTTAGGTTACAGCTAAACTTTTCCATTTTAAATATATTTGATATTATAAAGTGTAAACACTTGATGCTTGGGTAGATGATTAGAAAAAAGCTAGTTTGTATTTTCAAAATAGTTAAATCATTACAATAGGGCGAAGCCTGATGATGATGCTAGTATTGATTTCATCTAAAGAATAAACCATTAAAACAGAGAAACGCTATTCAACATACCACTAATATATTTGGAAATCAAATTAATGTTACTTCTTGCTAAAGAATTTCAATAATTAAATAATATTGCAGGCATTCATTCAATAATACTCGATACGCAACGACATTTTTTTCGAAAACATATTAATATAACTCGTACATTATATATGTCCATAATTGTAAAAGTTAATACACATTGCATCTTTATATCTATATATGACAGTAATAGCTTGCCGGCTGAAGGGTTTATATGTGACAAGATTTTAAATTCTTTGACCTATACTTAGGTTAGAAAATAAAGAAGCAAGCAAATTGAAATACCGCTCCGAATCTCATTTTATTTTCCCTCAAGCGCAATTGTTGAACATTAGTGAGAATTTAATAACAACACCATCTTTAATAAAATCAACATTGATAGTAGTCATGTGTTGCCTTGTAGGACTGTGCCCTGAGAGAGCACTTGTAGACATGAAATGTTTTAACCCTTAGGACCCTAACGTAAAAAGCGATTACAGGCGAAAAAGACGATACGTATTTAGCAAAATCATTAAATAGTCAATCAGAATCATTTTATTGGAGAACAATAGAGGGCAAAATATCAGCCATATCATCTCTTTTGCTAAATTGCCGAGGCTGATGTATCAATCTTTCAAGGTCCAAAGGGTTAAATATGTCCCATCAGAATAATGAGAGTTAGGTTAGACGTCGTTCATGGGTTTTAATAAAAGAAATAAAAGTTGCATAATATTGTTTTTATAATCCAGTAGAGATTGTTCAAATAAAAATGAGAATACAAGCTATTTTCTCCCGTCTTATTCTGCTTACAACCGGCATTAACTCTTCGGACTCTGACGTAAATAGCAATAACTAGCAAAAAAGACGATACTTTGACAACGAAGTGGAAGGAACAAAACAACTGTCTCTTTTTATTATAAATGTTTTCTAATTTTTATTCCTTAGTAACATAGTTCGAGAGAGAGAGAGAGAGAGAGAGAGAGAGAGAGATTGCTAGCTTATTATTCCGGGCAGCACTGGGAATTAACTCCTTGTCTATCTCATGTTTACCTCTCTCTCTCGTTCTTTACCTCATCTCCTTAAAATATACGTTTGCCTACTAAAATCTCATTGTTCCTATTTATCTCAGTTTTCCTAAAAGATCTGTATAAAATTTTACCAGAAATTGACTTAACGAATTAAAAGATGTGTATTAAATTTTACCAGAAATTGAGTTAACGAATTAAAAGATTTGTATTAAATTTTACGAGAAATTTACTTAACGAATTATTTACATTCCTCCTACGGTCATTTCTAAAGAAATAATATCTGCAAACATATATAATAATAATAATAATGAAATGTAAGTTTATAGTTACGCATTTCCATTGGTAGATGTGATTCTTTACCGATGAAAAATAATTAAAAAACTCACCTGGAAAAAGGAAGAAAAAAAACTTAAATTAATAAATAATTAAAAACATGTAGCATTAACCCCGTGGACCCTGACTTAGCAAAATTATTAACTTGCCAATCAGAGTTGTTCTATTAAAAGAACACGAGGAGGGGAAATATCGGCAGTGTCGATTTTTTCACTGGGTCACCAGGGCCAATATATCGGCCCTTCAGGGTCAAAAAAGTAAAAAATAGCAGTTATGATATCTTGAATAAAACAAGGAAATACAATAAAAAAATGTTCCTCTTGAGTAATAACATTATTCTAACTTTTACGTAATTTATTAATTCCTATCTATCTTCATAAGTTTATGTTAAGGACTAAAGAAAATAATGTTTTTTTGTACTTGGTTGAGCACCAAACCAAGTTAGGTATTAATCCATTTTATGTGCTCATTATATCCGTGCGCTTTTGTAATCAGTGTTGCCCTTCACTTAAATGAGTTACTCTTCCTTAATAATGAGCATCATCTCTACGGGACAGCTGAAAGTGAATTCAATGGTTTTGACTGGGATTTGAAATCGTGTAATACGATTCCAAAGTCCAAGCTTTCAACCCAGGGGCCAAACCTTTTACACTGCACCACCCTCGCTTCCCTAATAGTAGGAGGCGAACGGAATTATTCTTTATAATACCTGACTAACTCTCAAGTTGTTATAAAACTAAAATAAATTCATTACAGACCAGGGTTATATATTTTTCTTTAATCATTAATCGTATATCTCGTATTTAACCCTTTGAACCCTGAAGAGCCAATATATCGGCCATGGTGGCCTAAGACAGTATTTCAGCCCTCCATGGTCCTCTAATAGAACGGCTCTGATTGGCTAGTTGGTAATTTTATTAAGTCAAGGTCTAAAGGGTTAAAAAGAAACCCCTAAAATTATTGTAGAGGTTATCAACACGGATATTATTTGTAAGATAAATTTTAGAACAATTCACCAAATATTGTAAGTACCCCCCACCAAAAAAAAAGAAAAACCCAAAACATTTCAGCTATAGGTATGTTAACTAAAATATACATTTATGTAATGTTTAAAAAATTTTGGAAGATATAAGAGAGTTGTTGGGACAGGAGAATACGTATCTTACATCCATTTCTAATTTGTAAATAAATTAGACATATGCTCTAATTTTGGTACTAGAGAAAATCTCTCTTTTATCAGGGTTTCTCTTATATCCGTGTTGCACTGTAGGATAAACACAAAAAGCTTCTTTACTGGTGAAATATGCCCTTTCTTTTTGCGACAACTATTTCCTAATGTAGATCTATAGTTTTGGCATACATGTATTGATATCAGGTTGAACTGGCACGATATCTAAAAAGTTTGCTTGAGACAAAGTGTTTCCTCTTTCGTCTACTATAAACTTGGTATGAACTAATTTTGCACATCACTGTCTAGGTAAAAAAATAAAATAAATCAATATATGTACCAGTTTAAAGTGAGAGAAAATCAATATACCAGCACTGTGTCGGTGCATATGTAACTGTAGTACTTAATTTATTGCCTCAACGGACAGTGCTTAAAATGAACGGTGTTTTTAAAGCTTGTAATTAGTAACAAAGTTTGATTGGTGATGGCAACTACTTAGAGTTTTTGCTTTTTATATTTTAGTGCATTTCTAATATAATTCTATATCATAAAATTACTCTAATGCCGATCTTAAAACTAACATGAAATACGATTCTTTTCTGAATAAAAAATGTTAGAATTAAAGAGCAGCAAGTGCAGTGCATTCAGAAAGCCCCTTTGCACCTTTATAATATCATTTTATCGACCTATTTAACTGAAGAAGAACGGTAGACACGTTATTTTCAAAAGGATAGTGCAACAATAGGTGCACTGAGTATTTCACTCTGCCTTTTTAAAAAGTTAAACAAAATTCAATATCTAACCTTTCTATAAGTGCACAGTAACTCTTGAACACTTTGGACACTAAAAGGTCGATATATCGGCCCTGGCGACCTAGCAAAAAAGACAAAAAGGCCGATATTTTGGTCCTCTATGATTCTCAAATAGAATAGCAATGAATGGCTAATTTTTAATTTTGATAATTACGTATTGTCTTTTTCACTACTTATCGCCTTACTGCTTTTTACGTTAGGGTCCAAATGGTTAAAGTATCTGTATAATAAAAAAAATATATATATTGTTAATTTCATTAGTTTACTAATTTCGATCAATATTTGCAAGATGATATAAATGGTTTATAAAATTGTAGTAAAATTTTATCATGTATGTAATAATTAAAAAAATTGGAAGATAAATAGTATTTTTAAATTTTTGAAGGACCTACGAACCCAAGTTAAGCACAAGGCCAATATTATGTTTTCATAATATCCCTCGGCTTTTGTAATCAGTGTTACCCTTCAGCTAGATGAATTACTCTCCTGAGTTAACGAGCTTCATCTGTCCGAAATGAATATGATGGTTTTGACTGGGATTCGAACTCGTGTAGTACAATTCCAGAGACCAAGCTTTTCCTCTACTTCCCCTTTGCTGCCCAAGTTTCTCTTTGATTTGGAATTAATTGATTAATTAGAATTTGATTTTTGATTAAAAAATGGACGACACACCTGTAATTTACTGCTTAATACATTCGAAAATGAATAAATTCGAATCATATTGTATAATAGTGGGTGTCAAACGCTAGTCTATATGACTTACTTACTTTAATTAAGTGTTTGTTTCTTTCTACAATTCTCTTAAATAAAGATAAACTTTTGTCACCTAGCAACAGAAAAAATCACAAAGAAAAAAAAAACAATATTCGGAATACTTTTTTTTACTGCAACATCATTTAGTGTTTAATCTATATATTAATCTGCTTGTCCGGTGTCACAGACAATCATCATCATATTATAAAGTAATTAGAGATACAAATTACCTCCCTTTATATGCGCTCTTTATCTTCTAAAATATTTATGGTTTTAATCTTTCCGCTAGAACCAAAAGCTGTTAAGAAACAATGGATTTTACTAGATTTTACGTAGTTAAAAAAAGACAACAACAATTCACTCGAACGGCGGACGCTATAATTTTTCTAAATTAAAATCTTTGGGAAAAAATGGATGCTCCACTTTATTTCTGTTTCTTGTATTGATATCAACAACAGTTCATGTTTTTTTGTGTTTTCTTTTTAATTCACAGTCTGATCTGAAATATATTCCACTGAGTTTTTTTTATTGAAGAATTAACTACCTCATTCTAATTGTTTGCTGAACTGTGTTTAACATTTTTTTTAAATAACCTGGAATTTCCTCAGGTTCTGCTAGTAAATATTAATTTGGTTATTGTTTCAATTTGAAATTCTAAAATGACTGTTATTTTATGTAAATTTAATGATATTATGATCAGTATTTTTCTCGTCATGAGTCAAAATACCAGGCGATTAGGCATTTCTTTGGTCACATTTCATTTTATATTAAATGAATTTTTAGTTATAAGATACAAATGGAATAATTCAGGTAATGAATCATATTTTATTATGAAAACAGAGAACACGAAGATAATTGATATTTAAAGTATGTTGATGGTTATTGGCTTAAAAATATATATACTAGCTAAACTTTTATAAATTATGTTACAGTAAAAAATTATGTAAATCGTTATAAATCCTCACATTCCCTCCAGCTATGGATTAAATAGTGCATACTACTTTTTTTCATAAACTACGTGTGGAGAAAAGAACGTTTATTGGAAATGATTGTTCTAGGCATTAACCTTTTGTACCCAAACAAAATTACCTATAAGCTAATCATAGCCGTTCTATTAATGAACCATGGAGTGCTGTGTTGTCTTTTGAAATAGATCACCAAGGCCGATGTATCGGCCCTTCAAGTTGAAAGGGGTTAAATGATCTCAAAAGGGTTAATATGCCGTAAAACACAAATTAAACAAACAGTAAACGTTCTGAAAATGATCCGTATAATTAAAAGTTTTAGTAGGTTTAAGTATATTCATTCCATTGAAAATAAAATGCAGTAATTTGGTTGATGTAGGTTTGTTTGGAAACAATTGAATGGATTATTATGAAGCAAATGTATAGTGATCATAATCACATTAATTTCTTAATGACGAGTAAAACAAGAAGAATGAAGACAAGGTGATGGTAAACGGGGGAGGAAAGAAAGGCTCTGCTACAAATACAGGTAAATGATATGATTCTATTTGTGGAAATTGATATGAGGAAACAAGTCAAACGACATAAAAACGTCCTTGAAACCAATTCGGAGAGAATGAATTTGCGGTTAAAAAGTAGGGAAGGGTTAGTAAAAAACATAAAAATATACGGCAGGGTATAATTATAATAAGAGCATCAATAGCATAAATCTAGCATAAGGCGTACGATTAAAAATGATGCAAGAAACAAAACAAAACAAAAAAACATTTTAAAACTGTTTGAATATATAATGACACTTGCTGTTTCTGCCACCATCTTTGGAGTCGTATTACATAGTTCACATTCCAGTGGAACCATTACTTTTTATTCAGAATTTTGGATTTGAAATAAAGTCATTTAAATGTTGTAAATATGAATGTATGACGACTTGTTTGAATTATACTTTTTAACAGCCTTTCTACGATTAAATAGATTGTTTTAAGCAAAATTGAGTAATTCGGTGCCTTATTTTTGTCTTGAGTATTTGAAATTGTTTAACCAAATAAATAAGTCTTTTTTCCAATATTTCTACTATTTTAAAAAATTACGCGATCTTAAATTAATCAAACGGCTCTTGCAATTTTATTCAAATTGGAGTCAATCTAATGATTTCTTATTAACCCATTGGAACCGAAGGGCCAATATATCAGCCCTAATGACCTAGTGCAAAAACAACACTGCGGATATTTCGACCCTCTATGCTCCTCTAATAGAACGGCTCATATTGGCTTGTTGGTAATTTTGCTAAGTCAGGATCCAAAGGGTTAAACGTATTTCCAAGTGCTTCCTGCCTCGAATATCTTACGCAGAAATGATTACTAATCCACAGGATACATACCGTGACGAGGAATCTGGTATGAAATTAAAAAAATTCCTTATACCTTTAATAGAAATCATTGTTACTTTAAATTAAATTTTGCTATAAACAAATTAGATGATAGAATTACAATTTGTTTAACAGTTTGGTTTTCAGTGAGGGGGTAGGCATATTTCTCATGGAAACAGAAACCGCTCTGACACATAAAACGTCTATGAAAGATTAAGTGATAGATGATAATGAATTAAATTTTATGGGTTTTAATATTCTCGGTGTCATATATTTCAAAATACTTAATGATTTATAAGATAAGATATTCTACGCGTTTTTAATAATCAGATTCTTACCGTATTCTGCCAGTATTAATGTTAAGTTTGTCTGTAATATATGAAATATTCTACGTCAAATTTATTTCAGGAAAAAAAGCTCCCGTTTTATGAAAAGCTGAAAGTTTAAATTCTGTTTTGAGTAGCATTCCAATTCTCAACACGGTGGCGACTAGTAGAATAAGTTAACTGTTCGGGTGTGGATGTTGCAGCCGATATGACGAATAAGAACGCCGAAATCGGCGATGAATACAGCTTACATCACTGATGACCAACTTCAGGCATTCGAATGTATTTTGAGATGACACATTCTACGTTAAAACAGGTGTCAGCTTTTTCTGAATGATTCCTTTCCTGATAATTGTATATCTATTCTTTATTCTGTTTATAGTTTTAACCCTTTTAATCCAGAAGGGCCGATATATCGGCCCAGATGACATAGTGAAAAATATAACCCGGCTTATATTTCCCACCCCCATGGTCTTCTTACAGCGGGACTGCTTGGTTAGTTAGTTAGTAATTTTGCTAAGGGTTAAACACATACTGTCCGAACATTCCTATCTTTGGTATAATAACTCTTTTTATAATATTTTTTCGATGTTGACGTATGGATATTTTGATAATTTATGGCTTTATGTAAATTCAGCTTCGAATACATGATAAATATAGTTTCAATTTTATTTATGATGGCTTTTGCTGATTTCTCCTCGACATCTTTTGATAATGATAAAATCAAGTTTTTAATTTTGAATATTTTGTCAGTTTGACAAATTGATAGACGAGAAAAAACCCGTCAAATACATTTATGTTTGTCTGGTATTACTGTAACAAAATACCATGTTTATAAATTCATGAAGTGTTTTATTAGTATTATTCGTCTTAAAGTCCAACTATAATTCATATTTATAGTCACTATAGAGTATTTCTAGGGAAAATACAACATTTAAACTAATTTTCCATTTGCATGCCTATTTGCACTTCCTTTTCGTTGTTCTCTATTTAGTGTGTCATTGTTCTGTAGCATTTGTAACTTTTTTCAAAATAAATGAATATTATAAAATAAAAAGAAAGAATCTCTTCCTACACATATTCATTCAAATTTTACATTTCTATTCTTACATCAAGAACTTTTCTGTCCTCTTTCTTTATATTTGATTTTTTTAGCACAATGAAAGAAAGGATTCTTGAAAAGAGTTCTATTAAAAGAATTAGTTTTGCTTTGTAAATTATTGCAATTCAACTTTTCATTTGAAAGCAAATTTCTTTCTTTGCAGGCCCAAAGGTCTATATAACCCTAGCTTTTCCATTTTGTGACCTAAACTTAAGATGGAAGAAAAAAACCCCAAAAAACTGCGAACGAATGTCACACTCTGAACGCCAGGCTATTTTTCTCTAGTGCAGACAACTTCCTCACATTCTAGGTTTGAACGCAGCGGTATTCGTTTTGGGACCAGTCTGATCAGGTTTGCGGATGCAGGGAAACAAGGATCAATTCTTTGATAAATCAAAGTTTAAACGCATTAATTTCCTAATTATATTAATTCCAAAACAAATTTTACGCTTAAAAAATAATAAGCTATGCAAAAACATAATATGTATAATCATCCATTGGAAAACTTTAGACCCAAAATGTTTGAAAAAAATCCTTTCTTTAAGGTATACGCTTTTACCACTGCGCTACACTTGCATATAAAATCAATTACTGGTTGCATAAGGTGAATGCTATCTTGTAATTCTGAAAGACGATAATTTTGAATATGCCAAGCGTTTTCAGGTGAGCGTTGACATTTAAAGTGAATGAAATATGAAGATTATTGAAAGCCGAGACAGAAAATGACTAACAGAATAAAAGCAGAAAGGTAGATTAAATAAAATCGGAATCCGTCAAAGGAATAAAATAATTATGGGAATAGAAATCTACGAATTAAAAAAAAAACGGGAAAAACCTTGAAGAGCGAATATTCATTCCGCTTTATAATGTCTATTCGAAGAAGGCTGGATAAAATAGAAAGACATGGAGCTCAGGCGGAAAATTAAGAACCAGTAAAACTGAGAGTGTGTGTGAACTTTTAAGACGGGGCTTCATAATTACAAAACAAAAAAGAGACAGAAATCATTTAGCTGGTCTAGAATCATATAATCATATAACCCTTTGGACCCTGGCTTAGCAAATTACCAACAAGCCAATCAAAGCCGTTCTATTAGAGAACCATGTAGGGTCAAAATATTGGCCGTGTCGTTTTATGTCCTAGGTCACCAGGTCCGATATATCGGCCCTTCAGAATCCCAAAGTTTAAAGAGAGACATTCAAAGATAGCCAAATGACGTATATAACGTATTAATCGACATTTACAGATTTATTAAATGCATATTATACAAGATTGGGCAGCGAGGTTGGAGAAGTGGAAAAAGTTTGGTCTCTGGAATCGTATTACATGAGTTCAAATCCCAGTCAAAAACCACTACTTTCACCTTCAGCTGTCTCGGGCAGATGAGACTCGTTAACTCGGGAGAGTAATTAATCTAGGTGAAGGGAAACACTGATTACAAAATGGCTCGTGCCTAACTTGGGTTAGTGCTCAACCAAGTAAATATAACATTATACAAGATTGACCGTAAAATATTTCGATATGTTAATGTCAAAAACCCAGTTTTAATCAACCGAAACACTCTAGTATTGGCATAATCCAACTATAGCCATGTCCTGTTGTTTTTATCAAATATTTATTTCCGGGGAAGTCAATTTGGGCCAATCGGTACGCAGTCAGACCTCGAAATCGTAGTACGCGAGTTCGAATCCCAGTTGCTCTGTTTGCGTTCATATTCGTACTAATACTATTGGGAAAGGTATGAATCCCCACATTCCCTCCAGCTATGGGTCAAATAG
>JAYKTE010441097.1:0-10356 GCA_036873565.1 Xipholeptos notoides | reverse complement strand
TCTATATGAAGGGCAACACTGATTACAAAAGCCCAGGGATACAATGAAGATGTAAAACTGGCCTTGTAGCTAACTTGGGTTGGTGCCCGACCAAGTAGATAAATCCTAAATCTCTCCATTTTTCTTCAATTTTTTATTAGTTTCCACATCTTAAAAACTATCAGAAATAATGAAAAATATTTTGCCTCAGTATTTACTTTACAATGAATTGCTTTAAAATGCAACCAAATACAAACTAAGTATTCCATATATTCTTTTTAAATCAATCTATTAATCCAATTATATAGAAATTATTTTCCATAGGTAAATTTTTAATGGTTTTCACATCCTAAATAATTTAAACACCGAGTAATGCTCCTTATTTTTTTACTTCACCAAGTAGTAAGTAATGATGCAGTAAACATAAACATATCTTAAAAGGGTTTGTACCAATGGATCAGGTTTGCCACACAGTAAACAAGATATTTGTGTCATACATTAGATTTTGCACTGGTTAAACATTTATTAAATATCTACATTACATTCATACTCAGTGCTTCAACCGAAAGTGCATATTCGTCTTCTTTTAGAAGTAATTAAGAACTTTTTGATAATTCTGTTATCTCAAATGAAATGGAAAATTACAAGGTGCCATTTTATACAAGGCAAGTTATAAAAAGTCATTTTGATTGTGCCTTTTTATTCCCTGGGGCAAAAAAAGCTGGATAAGTATAGAGTTAGGGCCACACTTCAAAATTTCCAACAAACAATAGACTTTTTTGTGTCTTGTTCATTCCCTACAACTTTGCTCAGAATCCAATGCAGTTAATTCATTAACCTAACGGGTTAAAGATTATTTCAGCTCAAAAGAATGGGTCAGCTTTTTCATAAAGACAAAAAGGTGAGAGTCTTGTTGGAAAGAGATGTTGCCAAAAAAGGCCAACCTGGCTCACATCTGGCTTGAATTTGTGGAAGAAGCATGAATGAATGAATGAATGTAAAGTAGCAAGTGACTGGTTCTTGTGAAGAAGAATAGAGAGGTGAATGATAGACAATGCTTCACTTACATTTTGGAAGTGACCCAAATACTTTTGAAAATTGACAGTTACATATATTAAGACTTTTCAAAATATTTTCAGAAAGTAAATAAAATTATGCTATATATAACACACCCACATGCAAACACACACACACACATGTGTATATGTACATTGAAACCATTAATGAACTTAAAATATATCAGAAAACATTTTTTCTATATCATTTATTTATGTGAACTGCTTTATAAGTTAGTCTTTGAGTCTTGTAATTGCATAATCTTGAAGATCATTATGATTCCTCAGTGCTCAGGCCAGCAAGGGTGGAGCAGTGGTAAAATCTTTGAATCTGGAATTGTAAAGATCAAGTCCCAGTCAAAACCATTACATACACTTTCAGCTGTCTTGGGCAGATGAGGCTCATTAACCCTGGAGAGTAACTCATCTAGGTCAACTCAATGAGAGTAACACATCTAAGTGAAGGGCAATACTGATGACAAAAGTCTGAGGATATAATGAGCATATAAAACTGGCCTTGTGCCTTACTTGGATGTGTGCTTAACCAAGTAGATGTATACCCAGTGGTCTACATATCCATCAAGTGGATTCTTTTACTTGTTACCCATTAAGTGATTCCTTAATCCATTATAGATTCACATAGTTAAAAGCAGGTCAAAATAGGAGGAAATACTTTCTTGTCTTGATCAATCTAGTCACTTTAAGTTATCTGATAGTTATGCACCACTGCATGCTTGAGATAAAAAAAGTTTATAGACCTTTATACATTCTATAAATCATATCATCTAATGTTCAAGACAGATTATTACATAGCAGGAGTGATTTTCTTCTTGTTGACATCTTCTCTCCACATGCATTCAATAATTGTACCTAGTCAGATCCTTCGTCTTGTAAGGTAGTTTATTTTATTAATTGAGATATTTTATATATCTAAAAACAATATCTATCTATCTAAAAAATACTTTATGTGTCTATTTGGGCAGCAAACCATTATTCAGACAGACAGGATTCATTAAATTCAAGTGAAGCTTTTAGCTGAAGTATTTTACGGTAGATTCCTTTAGGTCTCCTGACCATTTTCTTAGTGTTGGGGGTCAGAGTGTTAAGGAATTCCACATGGCTGTGAAGGACCAGAGCCCTTTCGGACCTATCAATGTCCATCATCAGTTGGTGTGTGAATGGGACATGGTATAAAATGTAATTTGAGATTTGGACAGGGACAATGTAAAATGGGTTGTTTAGAAATTGAAATTATCAAAGGAAATGGTGTAAAAAAAAGAGAGAGGAGGTTGTACTTTGGTGAAAGGCTTCACTTGATCTTTTTAAAATTCTGTCTGAATATGTATATATAAATACAATCAAGGCATGTTGGAGACACCAGTTCTCATAAGATCACCAAAGTTAAGCAACATTGAACCTGGTCAGTACTTAGATAGATGACCATTTATAAATACCAGGTAATGTATCTTGCACCAAGACATGGAAATTCCCAGGTTAGTGTCTGGGGACATGGTTAAACCACTGGGTAAATGCACCCTTAGTCATTGGTGAGTCAGGTATCTAGGAGAAGGAAAACTTTGAAGTAAAACCTGAGATCTATTGTTCATTGTAATCCATAACATACCTTGCACCGACTCTGTGTTATTGGCAGCTCCAAGAAGTGTGGATGGTGCTACATAAGCCTTCACCACTATAAACAAATCTATTTGTAAGCTGTCTGGCAACCTGGTTGATGACACTTTCCATCATCTCTTGAGACAGACGGATGCCATCATATATAAATCTGTGTGTGTGTCTATGTGTGTGCGTGCAAGAAATATTTTATAAAATTGATTGTTAAAATTGTTTTTCAGTTAGTCCTATTCTGTCTAAAGATAGATGGTAAGGGGCATTTCTTATTTTTTTAGCCATAGTTTTTAAAAGGATGCAGTTTTTGTTCTCTTTTACATTTTGTGATTCTTCTATTTTTAAAATCTATCGCCATAAAAAAGGGGGAGATGAATAATTCCCTAGCCAATATTTTCTCCATGACTGCAGAAAATAATGGTATTAGTATACTTTAAGATAAAATCCCAAACCCCCAAGGTTGGCTTTAATTGTACTAGGTTAAAAAAAAAACTCATAATAGGAAAAGCAAAAATAAATTTGATTGGTTCAGGAATTTTTTTTAAAGATAATAAATACCTCAAATTCTAACCCCCTCCACCCTGAACAAGTGATTATGTGATTGATAACCTGCTGACATAACAATATTACTAATGTTGAATTATTTATCTATAAATGTTATATACATTCACCTAGTTTTATTACTTTCACATTGCTAGTTTAAGAGAAAAACAGAGAAGTCTCTAAAACCCTTAGTATGTTCTGGAGTGAGGGGATTATTTTTTGTGGACATTGAGTAGTACCCTCCTCTGCACATATACCATTCTCCGTAATGCATTAAGCACTTGCTTATTTTACATTATGGTTAATCCAACCCTGACTATAACCATCTCATAAGCATTCTGTAATACGCCAGCAGGACAATTTGACTGAAAGAAAACACCCACTCTATTCACTTGGGTTCAACCAAATTACACTTTTCTGAATTGGCTTTATTGACAGGGCCTTTTGCTAGTTATTCTGGCTGCTAAACAAATTTCAAAGATTCTAATTTTCAATTTCCTTATAATTCTCAAAGGAAATTCCTTGTGGCAATAGTCAATTCACTTCCTTTTCAGATGAGTGAGTACCCCTGGACAATTAAAAGTGAATTCTTTGGTTTCTTCCAGGTATGGGTAAAATTGTATTATAACTGTTTAAAAAGTAGACCAACTTGCTATCCTTTAAAATTTTTTGAATATTATGCAGAGAATTCTGAAAGGTACTATGCACATTGTCTGATTTGATTTTCAATGCAAGCTTCACATTTTTGAATTCAATCTTCAGAGTGTGACACAAAACATACAAATAAAAAGAATGATTAAACAAATACACACCAGCCATTATTTCAAGAGAGATATAATTAAATATTCAGTAAATTTTAGTTTAGTTCCCCAAACTGAAGACACAGCCAAATCTACTCAAAACAAGTATTTCATTCAGCCTCTGGCTACACCTCATTGTCTCTTTTTTTCTCCATCAGTGGCTGCCATTGAATACTTCCCATTACTTGCACTATGAGTTTCTGAACACCTTCTATAAGGATGTATCAATTTTACAGACATTAAAAAGTCCGTAGGGGAAGGTCCATTTGATACTGTGGATAGTCAGCTGGACCTCAGAATCGTAATATGTGAGTTTAAATCCCAGTCATTCCATTTATGTTCACATTAGACTAATAGCCTTGGGAAAGGTATGAATCCACATATTTCCTCCAATTATGGATTAAATAGTGCATGCTATGTTATTTAAAAAACACTGGGCAAAAGAACATTTATCAAAAATGATTGTGCATTAAATGACCTGAAAAAGATTGATATGCTATAAAACACAAACAAACAAAAAATTCATAGGAAGCAGAAAGATGAGATTCTACATTAACATCCACTTGTATAAACAGTAACAATTTCTTATCTTAACAATTTTAACACAAACAATGATAGAAATAAAATCATTTGGTAAACACTGTCAATACCAGTTGAACCATTATCAGTGATCACCGAAGATACACCAAAGATTTTGGTGACACTATGCAAATGTGAATTTGAGTTTAAAGTGTCACTTCTGTCAAAGGTGATGGAGGTGGGGTGCAAAAATTTGCTGGTTGAGAATCTGAAGCGATGAGAGACTGTCTCCCTCAAGCTATGTGATCTAGACTAGACTAGTTAATAATTGAATCTACTGCAATATTTCCTGCCCAGACATACAAGTTTGCCTTCAAGTCAATGATCAATCTTGAACTTTTCCTTTCTATCATTTCTTGTTTGGCCTCCCCCCTTACTCATACACCTGAAGCTCCACCCCTTATTTTCCCATTCCACTCACAATTCACACCTTCCTCCTCCACTACCACTCTTCTCTTGAAATTTCTATCACAGTCTTTGTCTCTGATTGGTTCTCTCTGTCTGGGTTATTAGAATATAATGTTTGCCGCTTCGAAATGATTGCCCCATCGAAACAATCATGTTGGTAATATGCAAACTCTACTCTTTCCTGCTTATATCTGTTTTTAGAACCACAATAAAGACGTTACGATATGGTGTGTGCCATCGTCCAAACACAGAACCAATAAAAAGCTCTTAATATCCTGTGTGAGAAAGCTTAAAACTATGGGAATCACCCTTTTTTTTCCTTCTTTATTTCACTTGATTTTTATTCATTTTTAATGGCTGCAATTAATGAACAAAATCACATATTCATTTTTTTCTGATCTGTCTACTTAGATTTTAATGAAGAATTTGCTAATATTGATATCAACAATAATATCACATAAATGCAGAGAGGTAGATAGTGGAGAAAAGACATTATACAGTACGTAACTGAAAATACTTTAAAGATACCGGAATGCAGTAATGGACTTATTGTTATTGGAGTAACAGTGACACTACCAGGTGCAGGCAGAACCAAGTCCCTGGGGGCCTTGTTAATGACTAAGTTGACAACTCAATGATCTAGGGGAAGGACTCAATGTTGTACCATACAATCTCTGACAAAAAATGATGGAGAATGTGCTGGCAGGGCTAAATATAATTGTTACTTTGATCCTACAGAAGGAAGATCACTGCTATACTGTACTGACTGATCACTGAAAGTTAACCTATGTGAGAACTCCAACTCATATGATAATGAGAATGAATAAAAATAAACATTGATTGGCAACACAACTAGTGGTTAATGGGATTTCTATACAAATCTAAAACTTTTGTCTTTAATAAACAACAAACAAACTAGTAAATTTTAACTCTTACCTACACCTACCTAATTAAGGTTTTTTGTTACTTTAATCAAGTAATAGATTCACGTTCATAATTGTATATTAAATTGACTTAGTGAAACCAACAAAGACATAAAATGTAATATGGTGCAGATTGAATAGATTAGGATATCTAAAATTTCTATTTAACTTATTTCATGAGTTGTGTGAGTGTATTTCATTTACCTTACCTCTTGAATTTTTATATAATGCAATGATGCAATGCAATTTTGCACTTAACTTTTATTTTGGATTTTGTTTTTTATTTCCAGAGTAAAAAAACATTTTCTCAATCTCGTCCTTTCTGAATGAAAATGCCTGCCTTTCCACAAAATTAGTAATTAGTTTTCAGACTTTTAGATTTCATCTTTTTATTGTTACGTTGTTGTTGAGCAGGAAGACCTATCTTCACCTGTTCGTGTTTGGATTAGTCATCCTATTGTTATAGAGTTTTTTTTTTGCAATCTCAAAGTATTTTGAGGCACCCAGTCCTAACCCTAGGGGGTAATTCTAATTGGGGACATTTTTAGCTCGCCTTGTCAGTTGTTGTGAGGGGTAGAGGTAGGAGAGAGAGAAGGTCTTTCAGTTTGAATCTTTTAATGCATTCGACTGATCATGCCACAAACCACTGACCAGCCTAGCATGGTACTTGGTATTCTTAAGTGGTCACCCATTTTAATAATGAACAGGTGGGGAGGTCCACTTTGGGCAGTGGATAGGCATTCGGATGTCAGAATCGTAATAAACGAGTTCAAATCCCTGTCGTTCCATTCATGTTCTCATTTGGATTAATGCACTTGGGGAAAGATATGAATCCCCACTTTCCCTCCAGGTATGGATTAAATAGGGCATACTATGTTATTTAAAAAACTACATGTGGACAAAAGAATATTTATCAAAAATGATTGTTATCAGCATTAAATGACTTAAAATGTTTAATATGCCATAAAATCAAAACAAAAGGTTCTATGTTGCTTAACTTTGGTGATCTGGTGGGAACTGGTGGCTCTTCAACCCTCTTAAGGTTAACCGTATAAGACTATGAAACTAATCTTTTATTCAATTTATACAGATAGGTAGACAGTCACCACCCATAAGCATTAACTTTGTATGTTAAGTATATATAAGCATTAAGTAATCTCGACTACAGGTGGAAATAGTTAACAATCCTCTACATAGATTAATGAAAGGTTTGTTTTTTTATTTTTTAAGTCTTCTAGGTTATTTCACTGGGGTTTTTGTTGAATCATGACTTATCAACTTTTATGGTCGTTTAATGCCAAATTCATTTTTCTTAACAGTTTTGTTTTGAATACAAACACATTGTTAGATAAATGCTTGGAATTATTAAAGCCAAAAGTTCACTTTATCCATCTGCATTGGGACTGATGATGTATGTTACTATAAACAGGTAGTAATATAAAGAGAAGCTAAAAGATTTAGGGAAGTCTGTGCTCTTTCTACAAAATCTAGCCAATGAATGACTCAATAAAATAGAATCAATGCTAATGCTATGTATTGACAGGAAATTAACAAATCTAAAAGTTTGATAAAAATTAGTGTAATATAATTCATTCTTTTCTCATAAAATATAAATCTATAAGTAAACATAATTTGAATTCACATCATTTGATTCTAAAGTCTATTACATTATTGTTAACCTACAGGTCTTTTCGTGGATGTATTTAAAGCCCTCAACACTAATTTTTAGGGAAGGTCCACTTGGTGGATAAGCAGTCGGAATTCGGAATCATACTACATGAGAGCAAATCCCAGTTGTTCCATTAATGATAACATTTAGATTCATTCCCTTGTTTCCATTGTGCGAGTCTACAAAATTCCCTTAAGATTTTAGGAGTATTTATTTCAATAGGATGAAAACAAGTCATAATAATATGCTATCTGCCTTGAGTATTGGCTCTACCTCCTGTTCCATAAAAACTATAAAAGAAAAGTATAATCAAAATGAATTTGGAAACAATGATTGTTTTCTAATGTCTACAACATTTTTTTTATTCATTTATATCTTATCTTATCCAATTCTTTCATATCTACCTTTTGTAAATTGTGAAAAGATCTGTGGATGAGAAACAGATGAAGATGGTGGTTCTTATTGTCCTGCAACAAAGTCATTCCTTCAGACAGCTTTCATTCCAAGCATAATAAATAGTAATTGGTGCCAGCAATCATGTCTGCACAAAAGAAATTGCATTAGGAGATTTCTTAGAAAACAAAGACCAATGTCCATATCATTAACAGAGAATGACTGGCTACATAATGATTCTTGTTCAAAATGATTTTTCCTAGGACCTAAGAAACTCAGAAATGATCCTGAAATAACCACACCAATTGGAGAAGGAAAGACATAGTCTTTAGAATTATTGACATTGAGAGAAAGCCTAACATAAAACAATATTAATTACTTTTAGTATAAAAAATACTTTATAAATGATTTTTGTTTTGAGAATTATTACAATGATTTTTATTATGAAAATGCATTTCTTACTTGAAAATGCATTCTTAATCAATTTTTCAGAATGGGGTGAGGAGGTTCTATTGGGGCAGTAGATAGGCAGTCGGACTTTGGAATCATAATACATAAGTTCGAAACCCAGTCATTCCGTTTATGTTGACATTTGAAAATGTATGAATCCCCAAATTTTCTCTAGCTATATATTTATTAGTGCATACTATGTCATTTAAAAAACAACTACGTTTAAATAAAAAGAACAAAAAAAATGGATTGTTATCAGCATTAAATGACGTAAAAAGATTGATATGCTATAAAACACAATCAAACAATCACAATGTTGTTTTTCAAAAGAAAATTTGAAATTTGCTACTAATTTGCCTGTCAATAAAAACTCAATAAATATATGATTTATAAAAATATATATTTAAGATCTGTTTATTTATGGCCATTTAATAAAAATCTATTTCAAATTGCAAATTTATCATCTAAAAAATTCATTAAGATATTTCTACTATGGAAATTCATAAAAATATGTTTTACAATAAGAATTAATTTAAAATGTGTTTTACTAGAACAATTAATAAAGATATACAATAAAAATTTATTTGAAATGTGTTATTACAAATTTATTAAACAAATTTACTTTACCACAAAAATGCATCATTATGAAAATTTATTAAAGATGTGCTTCAATATGAAAATTCATTTTTAAAATATATAGAAAAAGGCATTAAAGAAGGGTCTTACTATTTATGAAATTATTTTAAATTGATAATCTAATATTTTTTATAAGATTAAGTATTCAGCAATTGTTATAAGCATAACATTTTATAAAATGGTAATCTTTGCATTTAGATTTGTGATTCCAGAAAATTTGGCTCATTTTTAGGACAGGGAATAAATGGATTTCTACTTTTCACGATTTATTGCTAGGCTTTTTTGTAGAGAGTGATTTACCTACCTATCCTTAGTAATTTTGAACATATCTACAAAGCCATATACCTACTTTAGCTAATGAGTTCAGTTATAATTGCCAGCTCATTAATAAAATAATAGACTCACAAGAGAAATTCAGTTAGCAGTCCCATTAACAGCTAGGAAGAACTCTTTAAAAAAAAGCCTGGTGTGAAAATTATATAAATAAAATGAGAATAAATATAGGTTTTACTTTTGGTGATGAATTAGTCATTCTTTATGACCATAAAGAAGAATTTTGAATCTGTCTTTATTATTATTTATGACTCTAAATTTTCGTTTATACTTTGCATTTCTACTTTGTAACTTTTCATCTGATTTTTTTTCCAAAATTAAATATGACCACAGTCTGAAAAACCTTGTAGAATGATTTACTGCCTTAAAAAATTATATATCTAGTGGCTCTAGTCATGTATATTTTTTATTTCTATCAATTGGTTTTCAACTTGAACTGTGAAATGATTAAAAACAGAAAAGAAAAAGAAGACCACCTTCAGATCAAGTCATAAATAGATTTCTAACTAATTATTGAAATTGCATTAATAAAGATTGTGGATAAAATTAATTTAAATTTGTTTGAATCATATAGAAATTATATTCTAGCAGTATTATAAGTTAAAATCAAATATGTCCAAATATAATTTCCACCAACAAATAAATCTTGATGATTTAGAAATGAATAGCTAGGTTTAATTAGCATTAAGAAATATGTAGAAACTGGTTGCTCTCTCAATAAAGAGGTTGGCCTAAGGTTAGCAGTTTCAATCTTGGTGTGCTCTACTGATGAATTGAAAATAAGAATGAAACAGGCATGTATAGGACTCTCAAAATATTTATTAATATTATGTTGTAAAATCAGACATTTAACTTATACTAGCTGACCCGACCCGGCGTTGCCCAGGTATCAAAAAGGCAATGTCTGATTATAAAGTGCTCTTCTAACCTTTCTTGCAAAATCTAGTTCACTACATGGATAA
>JAYKTE010440986.1:0-10356 GCA_036873565.1 Xipholeptos notoides | reverse complement strand
TACAACATAAATAATATATTGAGGGTTTATATATATATATATATATATACATACATACACACAGCTGGACATATATGTATATATATATATATATATATATATACAAGAAATATATGTACAAATGAGGTATATTGTATGTGTTGAGTTGTATATTATAGTTTAGTAAAGATACCATAATAGTGGATGGCATGCAAAATATGAAATAGTATATTATATAAAATTCATAGTACCCACAATGTTATATCATATTCACATGGTGTTTTATGCAAAAATGCATATTCTAATATGTAATATACATTAAATGGTACACCAAAATGTAGTAATAGTGAACATGGTTGTTGCTAAGTCCCTAAGGTTTGGTTATACTTATAATAGTAAACCATTATTAATGAGTGTGTGTGTGTGTGTGTATACACCATTATTCATTCAAGCTATGTACAAATTTTTGCATACTCTGTATCCTGTGCTAGCCTTTAAGGGGAGTGGGATGTTCTTGTTTTTACAATTCAGTTTTATTAATTTTCTTAATTTCCTGCTGCAATCAATAAACTTTATAACAATTTTCAGTGTCTCTGGCTTTCTATGCAATATACAATTGAAAATTAAAGGGAAAAAAAAAATCACAGTCATTTTTTTTCCAGAACTCAAAAATTACACAGCGCACAAAAGTTTGGTGATAAAATATCAATGGAAAACCAATTTACATATTTTAAAATTAAAAAAAGAAGAAAAGAAATATTTGCAAAACTGTTTGTGTATTTTGTATCAATGACTGAAAAAACCCAGGAATAGACAAATAATTTTTCGTTCATTTTTCAAGTATTGATAAAATTGGGCTTTCCTTCTTATTTGCACATAAACTGACACCATGAAACTACAATTCAATTTTATATAACTAAAAAAAAATTATACGGATATAAAAAAGCTGAAACAGCTATAAATTTATCTCAACCAATATATTGGCATCTTCAAACATACATTTCATATACAGTATAGAATTCCCTATCTCTTGGAGGAATATATTTTTGTATATCTAGAATTGAACCGTCTGTGGCTGTGTTTGCACACACAACAACTGCCACTAAAAAACTCATCTCTACATTATTGCATTACGATGATTGCGAGTCAGCAAATCGTTTGATATTACTAAAATACTTTTACAAGTGCTGCTATATCCATGGCATGTAAGGATTCGGGAATATTTGTTAACTTTTAGAGGAATAGGTACATTTTGATGGCCATTTCATGTACTTGAACAAAACTATTTTTATACTACCAACTTAAAAAAAAAACGTTGTCTACCTGTCGTACTTTGAAGAGTTGTTCATAATATGTTTTAGTAATCCAATTAACTCCTAAAAATTGACCAGAAAAATCCCAAGTGTGTCTTGCCTCTGGTTTCATGCTACTCTTCCACCATAAGTGATTCATGCATGATCACTGTGAGAGCAGAAATGTCACTAAGCCAATTTTTAAAAACTCATCTAGTTACAAATCAAGTATTTTAGAAAGAAAACAATCACCAACTGTATTGTACTTTCTAGGCATGGTTCAAGTGTCTACTTTCAATTTCTATTTTTCACCACACTCAAAATGGAGGAGTACTATAAATTTTTTTTAGTTTGGTTGGTTATGTCTGATAGCATATCAAATGTTTCAGTCAATTAAGGTGAAGAATAATCAACTTTGATATCTTATTTAATATACTAAAATGGTTTATAAACCTCAAGGGGGTGTTAGGTCAATTTTATTCCACGAAGGACAAACAGCTGCACCCCAGAAGACAACATGACATCATGAAAACTATAAAATTCCGAGACAACCACACAGGCAGCAGACAAAATGTATCCTTAAAAATAGTCCTATCGAAAAGCATTGCATTCCTAGCTAACCAAAACCCACCATCATTGGTGAGATTGGAGATTTGGCTAAATTACAGGATATACTAGGGTGGAAAATAAAATATTTTGGGTATGAATTGTGATACACATTGAAAACATTTTGTACAAGCACTTTAAAAGACATACCTGAGACTAAGAATGGACAGCAAAGTAAGATTTGCCAATTAAATTCTGAAGTTGTTTGATTGAGAAATGTTTTGGGTTATGTCAGCATTTGTTTGTTAGTAAATAAGAAAAAATGAATTGCCCATTGTAATTATACTTGAAAAATTTGATGCCTTTTGCTGCATAACACTCCAATGTTGTGAAATAAGAATTTTATATATATTTCGTGGGACCTGTAACAATGATAAACCCATAGTATCTTTATTAGCTTCAATATTAAAAGAAAAAAAAAAAAAAAGCATGCACTCAATTTAGTGTATAGACTTTAACATTTTTGTTTGGTTAGTACTGTTAACTGGGCGGTATCTCTTTATTGCTACCAGTTTTACTTGAAAGTATAATGGTATATCAAACAATGAAAAACTCGTTTTGTCATTAAAACAGATACTAAAATTATCAGAATCCCGACAAAGGATGAACATTTTTTTTTCTTATTTCCATGATCTCATGACAGTGTTATTCCATAATAGCACCATGTGTTTGTACTCAAAATCTATTTTTCCTGAGAAGGGAAAAAAAAATTTTAAACAAAAAAAAATTCATTTAACAGACCACAAAAAAGCCAATATAAAATTTAGAAGCAGTTTTAGAAAGGTAAGAAGGGTTAGAAAAAAAAACTTTGAGCAGCAGTAAAACTCAAAATATAACAATTTTTTTTTCAAAAGACCAACTTGGTTCTGTTAGTTGCAGGACATGTTAACTTAGTGTCTGTAAATTTGTCCATTTGTTACATAAGGTTTAACAAATCCTTCACAAAACTCACCAAAAAGTGGCGCAGAATATAACAATCCATTTAAACAACAATTCCCCTATAGATGCATCTCTTTAGAAAAATCAGCTTTTGGGTTGCGCTTATGTAAGGCCCCTGGAACCAGGCCCTTGTACATTTTTTCAGCTTTCATAAATATCAAACTTGTCTTATGACTCAACTACCATTGACAACCAGTTTAATATTGGATGAGTTATGTAGTCAAGCCATGAAAATATACAAAATTAGAGCTTAGTTATTAGGATCTACCATAACTTCAAAAGATATGATTTTCACTTTAAACAATATCCATAGGGCTAATATATGAAGATTTTTTTTCCTCGTAATGGAAAAAAAGTTAATTATTTTCTTTTTTTTTTTTTTAACATAAATCCAAATTAATTGTCTTAGATTTCTTTCCCACACACCCTTAAAAAAAGAAAAAAGGCTGGCTATATTATAAGAACATAACTGGAAATTCATTGTTCTTTTCGTTGTGACTTCTTTATTGTAGCAGAGTTTGAATATAGTGTACAGCTTCTTGGCTCTCACATTTACGTTGTCCAACCCCATAATTTGGTGTATTTGGCATATTTGTCCAGCCAGAGTTCCATGTAGACGCAATTGGAAAGTTTCTTTTCCAGTAATTGTTCTCTGGCCTCTGCCCAAGAGGATGGGAGCAATTAGAGCTCATTGTTGGTGAGCCTAGAGGAGATGGCTGTTGTCGAATTGGAGCATGCTGTGTCATCATTGGGTGAGATTGTGTCATACCAACTGCTTGCTGTTTACGCATATTGGTAGGTGGAGGTTGGGACATCATTTGACAGGATGATGCTGGTGGTGATGTTGTGACAGGAGTTGAGGATTGTTGTTGATGATGATGGTGATGTTGCTGTTGTTGTTGATGCTGATGATGTTGTTGTTTTCTGGGTGGCAGAGGTGGAGCCTGGGGTGCGTGATGAGATTGTGTAGGTGATATTACCATGGGGTTTGGGTTGGCACAAGAGCTGGGGACCATGGTTGGTACCTGGGTGTTTGGAGCTGAAGATGTTGGGTGTGGCTGCTTACGCATAGATGAAGATTGAGTAGAAGGAGCAGGAGGTGGAGAACTGTCAATGGCAGGTGCCATTTGACGTGGAGGGCAAGGTCCACTACTATTATTGGCTACAGGGTTATTGTTGCTGGTAGAATTGTTGGCAGCGTTGCTGTTAGATGTGGTAGTGTTAGGATTATTACTATTGGTACTGACCATGGTTGGGGCATGTTGCTGCTGTTGTGGTGGTGGTTGCTGTGAAGTTGGTTGGGGTTGAGGCTGAGGCTTTGTTTCAATCAGAGTGCTAGAAACCTGAGACTGGGTTTGTGACTGAGAATGAGCCGACCCTCCACCTTGATTTGGGTTTTGGACTGACTGCCCAAGGGTTGGATTTGGATTTAAACTGTGGCCATGGCTTTGAGAGTTTTGCAGCTCTTCAGCGGTATGAACATGGCTGTGCTGTTTCAGATGGGTTTTTTGAGAAAAACTTTTCAAACAGATGTCACACTGAAAAGGTTTTTCGCCTGTGTGTGTCCGCTTGTGTTTATTGAGATGATCCTTTTGCGCGAATGCTTTGTGACAAATCTGACACTGGTGTGGCTTCTCGCCACTGTGGGTGTGCTTGTGTGTATTCAAATGGGACTTTTGGGCAAAACTTTTACCACACAAGTCACATGTATATGGTTTCTCACCAGTGTGCGTGCGTTGATGATTTTCTAGACGGTCACGTTGGGGAAATACTTTACTGCAAAACGGGCAAGGGAAATGTTTGCCTGCCTCTGGGGCCAACTGATGTCGATGCAAGTAGGCTTTCAGAGTAAACCCTTTACGGCAAATGGGACATCGAAATGGCTTGTCACGAGCTTCTGGTTTACCCCCGGTTAATTGCCTTGGCATCATGTTACCAGGGTTGTTAAAAACATTGTTATTGGAGGCAACGTTGTTACCACTAAAATGGTGGTTATGATTATGATTGTGGTGATTGTGATGGTTATGGTGGTGGTGGTGATGGTTGTGGTGGTTATGGCCATGGTTATGATGGTTGTGATGGTTATGGCTATGGTTATGGCCATGGCTGTGATTATGGCTATGGTTATGATTGTGACCATGGTTATGGTTATGGTTATGACCATGGTTGTGGCTGTGGCTGTGAGAGTGATTGTGACCATGGTTATGACCATGGTTATGACCATGATGATGATGGTGATTATGACCATGATGATGGTGGTTATGGCCATGGTTGTGGTTATGGCCATGATTGTGGTTATGACCATGATTGTGGTTATGCATGGGCTTTTTTGGCATCATATAGCTTGTATTTTGCATCATCTTGTTCTTCTTATCTGCCCCTCGACTATTTGCCTTTATTCCAGCATGCATCATTTTGTGTGTGTTCAGGTGAGACTTTTGGGAGAAGGATTTTGAGCAGATATCGCAAGTGAATGGTCTTTCCCCAGTATGTGTTCTTTCGTGCTTTTCCAGTCTATCTCGTTGTGGGAAGACCTTACTGCAAAACCTACAATTGAAGTGCTTTCCGGCTTCAGGCGCCAGCTGGTGGCGGTGGAGATACGCTTTCAGAGTGAATCCCTTACGGCAAATGTCACATTTAAATGGTTTGTCACGGGCGTCTGGGCCTTTGCCACCCTTATGCATGAATGGATCTTGTGGATAGTCGCCATCATTTTCACCACCCTGATTTTCATTTTCATATTCAAATTGTTTATCTGGTGAATACATTTTCCACAGACTTTTTTTTTGTCCGCCCCAAAACCCCTCTCTCCTAAATATTAGAAGAATAGGTCTTATTTGATTTTTTTTAAATGGGCAGGGAAGAAAGCGTATTTCTAAGTAATCCTTACTTTATCAAAGATTTGGGTAAATATACACTTGTAATTTTCCTTTTTATTTATATTTGAATATATTCAATTTCTAGAAAAAACTTACAGTAACTTTCTCCCTTTTACCCCCCCAAAAACACTTTTTTTTTTAGACAGTTGAGCGATTTAGTTAAGCAACTAAATTATAAATAACAAATAAATTGTCTGATTTCTAGACATTTTTCTTTTTCTTTGGTTTGCTTTTTTTTTTTGAGGCAATCAAAATATTCATGGGCAAAAGCGTAATTAAAAAAAATAATTTGTTAAAAGTTTTGACTGTTTAAAATACATTTTTGAAATAATTTTGGTGTGCAAACAGTGTCAGCATATTTTTTCATCTATGAAAAAAAAAGAGAGAGGGAGCGGGAAAGAAATTAAAAAGATTGACTTTAATTGTTGAGGTAAAATTCTTTTTCAATAACTGAGAACCAATGGATGCAGTAAATAAATTCTTAAAAAATATCACCTAACAAATTCTTCTTAAGAAAACCATAGTCAATACTAGTGTTTATGGAGGATACTGTATTGAAGGTCTTCATGGGCGAAGAAAAAAGGTTTGAAATTAAACCCACTTTATCTTTGGATTGTACTAATCTAACATGGATATCTTGAGCTTTGGTATATGAACAATCCTGCTTTTCTTGTTAGTGGCAGAAAATGAATCCAATTTGAGATTTCTTGTTCAAGTATCACCTGAAAGTAAATAAAAAAAGAATGTTAATTGAAAAGTTGACAAATACTTAAAAGAAAAGAAAAAGAAAATCATATGTATTTTGTTGGCAGAAGAGAAATTTTGAAAAACCTAATGAAGTATAATAAATTAATAGTTTCAATAATTCAAGATCAACTCAAAACATCCTTTCAATAATTCTCATTGTTACAATTAGGAATCGTTGATTATATATAAATTTATTGAAAAACATGGAAAAGTCAGAAAAGTTATAGGAACCATCAAATTCTTTTTTTTTTACCATAACCTCATTTATTTAAAGGTATAAAAAGATCAGGAACTGTTGAAAGCGAATTAAGATCAAGGGGCAACATGTAAGATTTCACCAAGATCCTTAAGGAAAATGAAATGAAGAATAAGAAATAATGCAATACCCACTAAAAAGAGTTACAAAAAGATTTATCAGCTTCAATAACTAGTGTTATACTATGAACCTCATATGAACAGAGGTCAAACTCTGAGAAAAACTAGTTTCTGAACATAAAAATAAATCTGATACATTCTTGGAAAATGTTTTATGGACAGGGGAGTCAAAAATTGAATTTTTTCAACAAAATTCACATCACTAAGTTTGGGGGAAGAGCTTGTACTGGTGTATTCACTGAAGAACACAATTCCTACTGTAAAGGTGTGGGCATGTTTCTTTGCAAATGGCATTTGCAATTCACAGGTGATAGATGCTAAAATGAATGCAGAGATGTACCAAAATAGTTGGAACACTAATTTATATGACTCCATAAAAGAACTTCAATTCCATGAAGAATGGAGTTTACAAGAGGATAAGGAGCCTAAGCAAAATGGATTTACAATCACAATATAAAATTAGTAGAATGCCCAAGCTGGTCTCCAGACTTAAACCCCATTTTTTCACTATTTGAAAAGAAAATATTTAATTAGGATTAGCCATTATTTGATTTGTACGAATATTTTTTCACAGCTAAATATTTATGATTGTATGAAATTTTATTGGTTTCATTTGCATATTTTTAGTGGGTGCATGTGTGTGCAAATATAGTGTTGGTATATCCCATTTTTGATCATTTCACATCATACCAAAAATTAGATCTGAATCTCTAATGGTTTGAGAATTTGACATGAAAGATTTTAAATAAAAACATACTGAAGAATCCTCGATTTTTCCTGATTTGGCCTAAATATTGATGTGAAAATCAAACAATTTCAGTTTTGGTCATTTCATTTAACTTAATATGAAAAAGGATAATAAACTTAAAAATATCAATTATTTAATAGATTATATTTATCATTTTCTTTTTGTTAAATATCAGTTTTAATTTTATGGATACATGTTTCCGGTGTAACCGATATCATGACAAAAATTGTAAATGTATTGTATGATGTCTTTTAATTCGATTCATATAAATACAAAGTTATGGAAAAAAATATTTTATGGTGTAATTTCTGATATTATTTTGCAACTTTCCTCGGATTATTCTTTTTATAGTTCCAAAATTGACCTATCCTTATATATATATATATATATGAAAAGATTTCATTATATTTTGGGATAGAAGACAGATCTTTAATAATATTTTCTTTATTGCCATTGACTCTGTTGAGGTATTTGTTTTATTCCTAACCACTATCACAGTCAATAAGAATGGAACCATCAATCTCCAGATAGTCACTAAGAAGTAATTTTGAACTAACCCCTTTAACTATTAACCAAATAAAATAAGAGAACACCCTAGCCCTGTCTAGCAAATGAAGCTTTTGATTCGAAATTCTGTGCAGGCAAAAAGTGACATTATCAGAAACATTGCGAATTTAACAGTTATAATCAGAATAGTAATCAGAATGATCTAAATACCATTTTTTGTTCACAGGAGTACCATCATGGGTTCTTTATAAAAGGCATCCATTGTCTCTCAAGATGGAAGGTAGCCAACAACTATTTTTTAGGAAATGTTAAATAACTCCTTATAGAAAAGTTATAGCCATCAATTCCTGACCGTTTATGCCATCACTATGCTCTAAGGATTAATATGTATTTTAACCATAGAGTCTATCATTCATGTCAGTGTAGGTGATTGATTACATTTCATAATTTTTAAAATTTTCTACCATTTGGTTTTTAGAGCTTGTTGACCTCAAAACCAATTTATGCTGAAACTAATATTTTATGTATAAATCAGAGCTGTGTCATTGAAGTTTATGTAAATTTCTTGCTCAAGAGGAATAGAATTTGTAATAAATTAGGATTTTGAAGTTGGAGTGAGCATTTGGGAATATTTATTTTTAAAAAAATGAATAGTTTTGTTTAATCACATACCAACCCTTCTAGTCATTTAATTATGAAAACAACTTTTTTTTAAATATAAATATAGGATGTTCCAATAACTTGGACAGGAGTTAATATATTGGTCACATTAAAATACTTTATTTATAAAAGTATTAATGTGTGTGTGTGTGTGTGTCTGAAATATTAAGATAAGATCAACATACAAGTGTGCATTGCCAAATCTTATCCAAATGAGATCTATATGAGCATCCTAATGCATCACATGAGTTTAGTTATGTTCCTCCTAGTTGCTAAGAGGATTCTTGAGATTAGCATTTGTTTTATAGGCAGTAAACATAAGTGTGAGGTCTACAACAAAGTTAAAACTTAATATTACAATTGTTTTACCATGCAGTATCATAGAAATACCTGGTTTGGTGTTCATGCGTGGAATAAATCCACTCAAGAGATGGACCTGTTGGTCTCATTAGACCATTCATCTACGTGGTTTATCAATATGGCATACATATCTATACACACACACACAAATAATGATAAAAGATAGCTTCCAGAATCAAAATAACAGTAACACCCTATCTTTGAAGGCCACTAACCCTAACTTTCATGATATTTCTGCATATTGATTCAATTTTGACAATCATATACCGGTTGACGGTATTGAAGTTTTTTTTATTTTGAAACAAGTCATTTTCCAATTTCCATCCTAGTGTTATATACTCTTATTTATTTTTTAATATTCTACCTTTCTTAGATATAAACACAAACAGATATATATAATGACTACCACTTCTTTAGAGAAGGCCAACTCTACAATGTGGCTGCTTGGGAAATAGTCTGCATTTGATTTTAGTTCCTCATCACTTTTACAGAGCTTTATACAGATATGATAGTCTCCTTGTATTAAGATTGTGTGCAACTTGCTCACTCATTTTTGTGGTTGCCATGTGGCTTATAAAGAGTTTTCAACATACAGTATTGGCCATAATATAAGGAACGGAAACAAAATTTACAATTATTCATGTATATTTAAAAAATTAAAAACTCAGAATAAACAAATAGAACCAATGTGTATAAATTACTACCAAAAAAAAATAATAAATAAAATTACGATTCAATATTGAGAAATATTTTAGTTTAAAATTATATCTGTGGATTTATCCTGGCCAAAAGTTAAGGAACGAAATAGAAAATTTATTTTTAAGAGACTAAACTTTACATAAAAATAGCTAGTTTTTAATATTGGAACTGCTGATAAGCACAACAAAGAAAAATGGCGTCACCGACTCGCAAAACTCTGTCTCTCCAAGAAAAAAAATTAATTTTAGACAATTACAAAGAAAATAAATCAATTTCAACAATTTCTAATATCGTTCGAAGATCAAAAAGTGTTGTTCATCGTGTGATAGCTCGATATAAGAATAAAAATACATTAGAAGCATCCCCTAAAACCGGCAGACCCCCTAAAACGTCTCAAAGGGAAGATAGGATTATGGTAAGGCAGGCTCTTAGTGACCGATTCAAATCCGCAACATCAATTTCTCGTGATTTTAATGAACAGACTGGGAAAAATATATCTAGAAAAACTGTTTCTCGACGGTTAGCAGCTGCCGGATTGCATGCCAGGGTGCCAGTATCTAAACCC
>JAYKTE010440875.1:0-10357 GCA_036873565.1 Xipholeptos notoides | reverse complement strand
TTATATCATTGTCTCATCAATATCTCATGATGCTTCAGAAGAACTACAACCTATTATTATATATATATATATATATAAAAACTGTCAATCGCTTTATTGCAGATTAGTAAAAATCGCCCTCCCACACCCATTTTTCACTTTTATAGATACGATGTAGATAAAATATCCAATTTTTTCCTATGAATAATTTAGATTCATTTCTCTTTATTCAATCAAAAAAGCAAATTTGGAATTAGATAGGCCATTCTTGCTTTAAGCGCCACAAGATATTTCGTCCCAAAGGGGGCGGAGGGCGGAGGGTGGAGGGTGCTTTGTCGTTTCCTCTTTATTTCCACCTTATCTCTTTGAATATTCTCACAGGAGTTTTCTTCACGATTTTCTCGTTTGTCATTTTAAGGCATTTCTCTCTCTCTCTCTCTTTCTCTCTCTCTCTTTCTCTTTCTCTCTCCCTTTCTTTTTCTTTCTCTTTCTCTCTCACACTCTCTCCCCCTCTCTCTCTCTTTTTCTCTCTCTCCTTTTTTTTTCTCTCTCCCCTCCCTCTCTCTATCCCTCTCTTCCTCCCTCTCTTTTTCTATCTCTTTCTCCCCCCTCTCTATCTTTCTTTCTCTTTCTCTCTCTCTCTCACTTTCCCTCTCTCTTTCTCTCTCATTTTTCCTTTCCACACCAAGGTTCAATATCCAATCTAATCCTTATTTTTTTCCTTAATGGCATTTTTATAATTTCCCACGTTTCGTTTGGAAATGAGAAAACTGACACGACACTGGCCCAAGTTGCTCTCATAGCATCGACTCAGGGTTGGTCTACCCAGACTGCCCAGACAGTACCGGTTGAGACCGTACACAGGGTGACATTCAAGACTGCACTAGCAGCAGTAGCTGGAATTAGTTTCATGCGGAGTACAAGCAGATCAGTGGTCAAGAATGCTAACATGGTAGCATTTCAGACTGTTAACAAGGTAGCACTCCAGACTGCTTAGTGGCCAAGACTGCTAACATAGCAATGGTCCAGAATGGTTAGTGGACCAGACTGCTAACATGGCAATGGTCCATACTGCTTAGTGGCCAAGACTGCTAACATGGCAATGGTCCAGACTGGTTAGTGGCCTAGACTGGTTAGTGGCCCAGACTGCTAACATGGCATTGGTCGTTCAGACTGCTTATTGGGCCAGAATGCTAACACAACAGTGTTCAAAACTGCTTAATGGCCCAGACTGCTAAGATGTTTATGTTCCAGACTGCTTCTGTATTCCAGACCACTCCGTGGTTCAGACTGCTAACATAACCATGTTCTAGACAGCTTAGGGATCCAAACTGCTAACACGACTGTGTTCCAGTTTTCTTCCGATCCTTTTGGGTGGTTAAACCAATCCTTAATTCACCCTGGTGGTCATTTTCAAACTACTGGCTTTTAGTAGTAATAAAGGGATTTCTTTCTTTCTTTCTTTCTTTCCCTCTCTCTCTCTTTCTTTTCTTTCTTTTAAAAACAAAAAAGATCAATTTATATTTTATTTCTCAGATTTTTTTCTTTGGTAGTGGTAATTCACATTGTCCAGTCCCCACCTTGCCCCACCATATATCAAACCAGAGACTCTCCTTTTAACCCTTCTTTTTTTTTATTTCTTTAAAAAATAACATTTCATTACTATAAATTAGTTCTTTCTGAAGAAGGGCCAAAGTCGGTCCGTAATATAAAACTAAAATAAAATTAATACTTTAAAAAAAAAACATTTATTTTTTTGTATATATATTTATATATACAGTGCAAACCAAATTATTATGCAAGTCGGTTTTTGGGGATTTTTTTCATAACCTATTACTGTAAGTTTATAGGGTTTTCTTTGGTATATTGCCGGAGTAGTTATACAAACATTTGTATAAAAAAAACGATTTCAAAATGGTACCTGGAGTAAAATATCAAAAAAATTGATTTTCAAGTGAACCAAATTATTATGCAAACAATTGTATAAACATTTATTTCAGGTATAACATCACAGTAAAGCATCAAAATCAATCCAATTACTATCAAAAGTCATAGTAATCATGATAGCTAGCAACCAAAAAATATGAGTTGTGAAACAATGAGAGACCCTTCACTTGGAGATGTTTCATCTCCGTCAGAGAAAGAAGTCTGTTTTCTATCGTGATGTTAAATTTTCTATTTCAGTGGATTTAATCGATTTTGTTGTCTTTACGATAGCCTGCCATAAGTTATCTTTCGATGCATATTTTTATAAACCTGCCTTTCCAAAGTAGCTCACAGGTTCTCTATGCAATTTCAATCAGGAGAACAAGCAGGTCACTCCATAATGAAATCTTTTTTAATCCTTTTGATGCTAACCACTCAGCAGTGGCTGTAGATGTATGGCTAGGTGTATTATCATGCAGAAACATCAATTTCTTATGTTGAGAAGCAGTTTTCTGCTTTATCCAAAATTGGCAATAGTTAACTGAGTTCATACTAACTCCCTTGGCAACTCAGATGGTCCAATGGGTATTTTTTCTTGATCCCTGCCTAAATAATCTCCCCCACCCCCTTTACTTGTTTATACTAAATTCATTTCTAATGCTTTTTTATAGTAAATTCATTCCTAATCCTTTTTTTTACAAAATTCATTTCTTATGCTTTTCTATAAAGTTAGTTAAGGAGCCTATAGTAAAGGTAGTACTGTACACATATGCAAAGCCCTTGTCTTTATGAGTTTGTTTTTGATGTATTCTGTCTATGTCTTAAGTCCAGCTTTTTCTTTGCAGCAGCAAAAGGGAGGACCCAAGAAGTTGTCTTTGCCTCCACAATCCACGGACGCCGACCTTGTGAAAATGCTGAGTTCGGGCTCATTTGGAAATCTGGAGAGCCTTAGTTTGGCTTTCACTCAAGTGACCAGTGCTTGTGCCAATGAGCTCATCAAACTCACAACTCTACGCTCACTCAACTTATGGTCCACTCAGGTGAGTCACTCAATTTGGCACCCACTCAGATGAGTCACTCAATTTTGGGCTCACTCGGGTGATTCAGTCTATTTGGTTGGTCCACTCAGGTGATTCACTTGATTGGTTTGCTCGATTTGGGGGCTATTCATTTCTAGGGTGTGCCTACTCAAGTGGGTCACTCACACTTTAAATAAAACAATAGAAGCAAAATAATTTTTTTTTCTTTCCTTTAATTCAGTCTTAAAATGTTTGTAGCAAAAAAAAAATGTATTCGTGTGAAATCATGAATAAAATTCTAAACCTGGATTTTTTATCATTTTTGTTTTCAGTTTGGTGATGCAGGTCTTCAGCTGATATCAGAGCACTTACCCCGCTTACAAGTCCTTAACTTATGTGAAACACCAGTCACAGACAAAGGGTTGATCTGTTTAGCTAGTACGTATTCTTAAGTATTACTTTGATTTTTTTGTTCACTTTATAGTCCAGTCAAAATACGAATTGATATAAAATAATTGCAAGAAATTGTTTTTTTTCAGTTTTATGTCAGGTTGGGTCAACTATACATCATAGTAAAAGTTGGACAAGATCCGAGCATGGGAAAGTGTTAAATTTTGAAGTTGAATATTTTCCAATTCGTTTTAAATCTATAACTAGGTCAGTTTTCATGATAGACCAATAAATCTAGCATTTTTACCCATGTTTTCAGGGTCAATCTTTCATCTGAAATAGTTGCCAGTGATGTTGAATCACCCCTTATTCCATATCTATGGATAACCCTACCCACTCCGATTCACATAATGTTATTTACACTTCTTCTTCCTCATCCTCATCCTCTTTGGGTGGAGCACTTTTCACATGGTCACAGTTGCCATCTTGGCAATGTCCACATGCACTTGCACATTCTAGTCAATGCTTTCTGCAGATGCACCTTAGGGTAATGCATCCTTCCAAACAGTTGCAATGAATCATCTGTATCAGTTCATCTGGAGCAGGAATTTTGTCTGTCATCACTGGAACAAGTTTGTCCCCTTCTACCTTCCATCCCCATTCAGATGGTGCCATTTCATCACTACACCCCACCCATTCCATAACCTGGTTGTAAGTCCGCAGAGAATGAAATCTACAGGCAGAGGCTGTTGGAGGGAGTCGTTCTGGTGAGACAAGCATCTTTGCCCTTGCAAATTTTTGGCAGAGCATATTGTATCTAATTTACAGTAGTGAGCCCTTCTGATCTCCATTGAACAGTACCATCATTGCCTTAGAACCATTGGTTTTCACAACATCCTGCATTTTCTTTGGTCGATGATGGCTGCTTTAGCAATCTTAACATCATCATCTCCTTTTGCCAGAATAACATCACATCCTTTCTGCTTCATTCATCCCATGATCAGTCGTCCTTTTTCCCAGCAAATATTGTTGCCTTGGTAAGGTTTACCTTCTTTACATTCAACTTTTGACTTCGCCTCTGATGAGCACAGTCCTAAATACTTGGTCCAATAACATGACCATCAAACACCACAGTCGCTCTTCCATAGTTTTCGACAGTAAATGAAGCATAATTATTTCCAATGGAACTGTAGGTGCTACCTTCCTTCCAATTCAGACGGTGAAGAAGAAATCCTCCGTTTAGTATGTTGTGCTCTGTGACTGGAACAGTTTGCTTCTCACCTCTGTGTGATTTTGTTCTGACATAATTTCTGATTACTTTGGCAAGTTGCCGTTTGTCCGCCTGGCGCATGAGGTATTTTCTCTCAAACAAAGACAGTTCATAGGATATGCCATCTTCTAGCCTAAGATTTCCCATCTGAGAGACTACGAGAAACCTCTGAAACAGGAGTGCAGGGTCAATGCTACGATCTGCAGACACTTTAACGTTCTTGCTGGATGCTAGTGTCTTTGCATTCAAGCTCCGTTTGTGAGAGTAGGAAAACACTGGTTGTCCGTCCATTTTGTTTTTAACAATGTCTCTTCCAATTTTGAAGAGGTCCTGCACATTGACGTCTTTGTTGGCATTAATTCCTGTGATGATGTTGCGTAACGATTCATCAGCTGAAAACGGTGTATCACTGTTTAGTTTTTCTGCAACTTTTCTGAGATCCATCTCATCTCTTTTTAATGGAGGGGCAGATAACTCCTTAGGTTTTCCACTTGTTACATAACTTGTTTTTGGTAAGATCTTGATGGCAAGGTTATAGAAAGATGACACGGTGAATGACATGGCCCAAACTGTTCTCTGGTGCTCAGATATTATTCCACTCCCTCATGTCAACCCGCCTTGAATTTTGAGTGGGCGCAATTTCTTGCAATTATTTTGTGGTTGAACTATTTTTGTGTTATATTGACTAGATTGTGAAGTATTATCATTCGTTTGCCTATTTTTGTTCTTTTACCCTAAGTGTAGGTAACATAATGAAAAATATAGTGATATAGACGCTTGGCCCACAGCCTAGTTGAGCTCTTTTTAATGTTGGACTTTGATAATTTATATAGACTTGAAAAAAAAATTGGATTTTATGAAATTTATTTTTTCTTGTTTTTTACTTTGTCTTAATCAAATAAACATTTTTCCAATATTTCAGCATTGAAGAACCTCAGAAAGCTTAATTTAAACAGTACGAATCTTTCCGCCCTAACGTTTGAAGGTTTAAAAGTAAGTCTCGTTGATTTTTTTTTTAACAACTTGATAACAGAAATATTGAATTTTTAGGTTGTCCCAAAAATTCCTAAACACTTGCAAAACAATTAAAAATTGCATTTTTTATGCAGTTTTAAATTATTGTTTATATTGTTACACTTTGATACAGCAGGACAATGGCAAGCCACACACCGCCAGGAAGGCCAAAGACAAGTTTGAAGGGCTGGACGGCATTGAGGTTCTGCTACATCCAGCCTACAGTCATGACTGTGCTCCATCAGATTAAAACCTTTTCCGCTCAATGCAATACTTTCTGAAGGGCCACTGAATCGACTTGTTTGACGAAGCGTGTCAAGAAATTTTTTATTTGAAGCCGGCTGAATAGAAGCCACCAGATCAATATTTTGAGGAATAATTTTTGTTGTTTTTTATTATTAATTGGGAAGTAAAATTTCAATTTTTTGCAAGTGTCTACAAACTTTTGAGACAACTTAATATAAAAGCTTTACCATCTCTAGAAAAATAAGTCTTTGAATATTAATTTCCTGGAAGTAATATCAAATTTCTTTTTATTTTGACATTTCAGGAGAGGCTCCCTGGTCTTCAGGAGTGTGATGTCCGCTACACCGAGGCCTGGTGATAGTGGCTATAAAAATAAGTGGAGAATATATATTTATTACTTGCGATCATATATTTTTCCAATAACAAAGAAAACTGAAGCTCATATTTTGAATCTGCTCAACTGCTGAGTGTAAGATTGTAAAACAATGAAAAAAAAAATCAAAAATACCAAAAAAAAACAACAAACAAAACGATTATTTATTTTTCGAAATCCTTGAGATGAGGTATGATGAATTCTAAAAGTATTAATTGGACTATTTTCCTCATCCATATTATTTTTGTTCTCATGATGTTTCGACTGAAAATATGGATGAGGAAAATAGTCCGATGATTACTTTTAGAAAAAAAACGATAATATCCTCACTTCTTTGCCTTGAAGATAGACTCAGTGTTTCTTTTTGGTTTTATCTATCATGGTTTAAACAACTGCTTTTCTATTTATTGGACTTCGTTTAAATTTGTGTTTTATTTTGTTTATTTGTGTTTAACGGCATATCAACCTTTTTGGTCATTTAATGCTGCAAACAATCATTTTTGGTAATCGTTATTTTTTTTTTCCACGCTTAGTTTTTTTAATAACACAATATGCACTATTCAACCCGTAGCTGGAGGGAATGTGGAAATTCATACCTTTCCCAAGGGTATTAGTCGAAATATGAATGCAAATGGAATGACTGAGATCCGAACTTGCATACTACGATTCTGGAGTCCGACTGCCTATCCACTGGCTTAAGTGGACTTCCCCTGTGTTTTATAAAACTGAATTTTTAGTTTTTCTCTCCTTTTTTTCTCTTTTTTTTTCTTTTTCTTTTCTCTCTCTCTCTCCTAGATTAGTTAATTTATTTATTTTATTATTTCCTATCATTGGCCTAGCAAAGCAGGGGGTCCACCCAGAGTGTTACATGCCAGGGGAGTGGCATAGAACATTTTTTAAAAATAAAAAAGAGCCAGTTAATTTGAATTAATTTTTTTTTTTTTAATCTTGGGTATTCCTTGAAGATGACTGTGTGTATACAAGTACTGTAATAAGGCTAATAGTAGCAGTCTAAAATTAGATCCTTGATTTTAGTTCCATGAAAATAAATATTTTAAAGGCTTTTTGGAATTTTGAGAGTTAATGGATTATCAACAAGCAGCGGGTTGGGGGGAGAATCTTACATCCACCCCAGGCAACCAAAACAGTTGCTCTATGCTTCTGTTTCCTATTTTTATTTTTGTTTACTACTATATTATTTTAGTCATACTTTTGCAGTTTGACTAAAATAATATATTTGTTTTGATAGACCTCTGTCCTTTTAAATAAAACTTGTTGTAATCATATTTATTTGAACATTCTTTGAGATCTAGGTAGTAATTTATTTGCAGACTATTATCCTCATTCTTTATAGTTGTTGCTTTACAATTTGGGAAATTGATTCATTTGCAAAATTTATTTTCAAATACCAGTCGAAACCATTACATTCACTTTCAGCAGTCTCAGGCAGATAAGACTCGTTATCTTGGGAGAGTAACTTATTTAGGTGTAAGGATAACACTTATTCCAAAAACTCTGGTGAATGAGACACGTCAACTCAATGAGATTAACTCATCTAGATGAAGAGCAACACCGATTATAAAAGCAATGAGCACAGAAAACTGGCATTGTGCCTGATTTGTGTAGATAGTTCCTCCATTAAAGAAACCAAAGTCTGAGAAAAGTCTGTGGCTTCCCTTCAGACTTGGCCATCTTTTACCATTTTTAAAAAAATTTTATATTAAACAAGCCTAGAAGCTTTAATAGCAGAAAAATTGAGCCAGCATAGGGACAGAACATTATGAAGGCTCAACTATGTTCTGCCTCTCTTGTCTAATTATAAGATGGTTTGGCTGTGTTCTTCCAAAGAGCAATAAATGTTCTGCCTCCCTTGTCTAAATTCTGGATTTTTTCTATTGAATATTAAAAGAAAGCATAATGGTCTAGCTTGTAGGGACAAGCAGAATTCTAAAAGATGTGAAACTCCATCAACTCAAAATAAGTAACGTTGATATAAATTGAGGAGAAAGACACTTGAGGTGGATGTAGTTTTTGGTGGTCATGGCTGTGCAACAGCCACGCTCACTCATAGCTTTCACCGTTGCTCAAAAGTGATGATTTGAGTTGCATCGGGCTGCCAGGTTTTTGATTAACTAAGGTCCGATTTGTTGCCTGCCCCACAGGCGTTCCTCTCCAGTGGTTTAACCGCACCCCCAGACACTAACCTGGGTATTTCTGTCATGGCATAAATGAATGATCTCTTAACACAACATGAGAGAAATTTAAGAAAACAAATCAAATTCTGAATGGGACAAGCAGGTTATTCAGACTGGTCTAACAGTCTGCAGAAATTAGAGAGTAGCTTTCTGACTTCTAGCAAAAATTGAATTTGCAATATTCAAATAAATAAATTTGAATTTGGAAAACCAAACTTTGTTCAGGTAAGGAAAAGGATATATCTACTTGGTCAAGTTAGGCACAAAGCCAGTTTTGAGTGCTCATTATATCCCTGGGCTTTTGTAACCAAAGTCACCTCATTGAGTTGACGGGTCTCATCTACCCAGGTTTTTAAAATCAAGTGTTATCCTTCCACCTATATGAACTACTCCCCCAAGTTAACGATCCTCATGTGCCCAAATTAAAAGGAAATAACTCTGAAAATGAATTGAAACTTCCCAAAAACTTCCCATCGTAATAAGAGAGAGAGTTAGGAACAAATTGCACACAAAATCCATGTCAGAGTTGAGAGCCGAAATCTGGATTCATAGAGAGAATTGTAAATTAATCCTCCATGTTTTGATATTTTATCTCCGTTGTTCAAAAACAGACTTCATTTTGATTTTTGTTTTTTTGATGGGGGGTTGTCTTAATTTATTTTCAAATATCTAAAAAAAAAACTTTTACTAACTTTGATTGTCATTATATTAATTGCTACTTTCACTTTCTTCTGCTTGTAAAATATTCATTGTGTTAAATGTCTCAACCATTTGATAAACTCTGACAATATCACCATTGTTACCTTATGGACTCTCCACTATGTATATCTACAATCAATGTATCAAGCAATTGTTAAACTGAAATGTATGATTGTAATTGGAGGGAATGAATGAATGAAAGAATGAATGAATGAAAACTAAATTCATAAACTATGATTCTATAGATGGAAATCCTGGAAATTAGAGGTGAAAGTATTTCTTGGTAAAAAATTGTGGTAAACTCTTTGAATAAATATCTTTGTGGAAAAAACGACCATTTGTTTGGAATTCTTCTTTTCTTTTTCCCTTTAAGCAGGAAGACCTCTCCACATCCGTTTGGGCTTGTCTTCCTGTTGTTGAGCAAGAAGACCTCTACTCACTCGTTTGGTATTAGATTAGTCTTCCTGTTATATGATTTCACAATCTCAGAGTATTCTGAGACACCCAGTAACTCTTATTGAGGATGGTTTTTTTTGCTTGCCTGGTCGGTTGTTGTGGGGGTAGGGGAAAGGAAAGGTCTTTCAGTTCGAATGCTTAATGTATTTGACTGATCATGCCACGAACCGCCGACCAGCTTGGTAGCTGATATTCCAAAGTGGTCACCCATCTTAGTACTGAACAGGCAAAACTCAAGTGTGCCGCTCAAACCAAAGTCCTAGATGCATTTATCTGTTCATGCAAAGAGCCACTGACCTATCGTTATTAATAAATGATATTGATAAATGTGACCATTTATCAATATCAATATCAATAACGATAAATAACGATATTAATAACGATAACATCAAATATTGAATAGGTTGAGCATTGCTTAACTTCAGTGATCCAAGTGATAATAGTATTTCAAATGTGAATTTGCCCATACTGTTTTTGTTTCTTTCGTAATAAAGTTTGCAACAGTGATCTCTGGCGAAAAACAAAACTGGTTAAAGAAACAACCAGAAGGTTGCTTATGGGAGAGGATAACAATCCTACATTACACTTAGATTCAAGTGACTAAAAATCAGCTTAATTGAATCTTTGTAAAAAAAGTTTGTTTATTTAAAAAGTTCCAAAGACCAAAATATCCAATGACAAAAAAGTTCAAAACTAAAAAGGTTGCGTGTTCAAATCACGTCGGGGTCACCATTGTAATACTTGTATATTTCGGGTATAATTAATAAACGAGTAGATACAAATATTGACT
>JAYKTE010440764.1:0-10357 GCA_036873565.1 Xipholeptos notoides | reverse complement strand
TGTGTGAGAGAGAGAGTGAGAGAGAGTGAGAGAGCGAGAGAGAGAGAGAGAGAGAGAAGATGAGAGAGAGGGGGGGAAGAGAGAGGGAGGGGAAAGAGAGAGGGAGGGGAGAGAGAAAGAGAGAGAGAGAAAGTGTATTAGTGTGTTTATGGGCAAACCAATTTCTTCAAATTACTTCAATTTTTAACTTTATTATTTCTTATTTTTTCTATTTCTTTCATTGAATTTAGGGCTTAATTATTTGTTTTTTATGGAGTATTTTGTCTTTTTCAAAATTATTTTCATCAGTGGATTATACAAATTGGAACTGTTGCAAAATCATTACCTTTGAATCCATCGTTGTTGGAAACCCTCCAATATAGATATATGTCTGTTCTGGATTGACTTCTAACACTGAATAGATTCCTTGGGACATTCCTGTCACATTCTTTGACATAGAATTGCCTTTTACAATCAAAGTTCCAGAAGTCCCAATTCTGAAAAAAAAATTACAGATAGTTAAGAATTCCTATTTTCTATAAATTTTAAAATTATATAAAGTCAACTCCATAAGATTTCTTATTAATCATCACAAAAATAAAAGGTAACAAATTTCCTTTGCTCATAGATTAGCTGATTTTTTTAAATGTTGATTTTATCGAATTATTGTTGTGGTGGAAATCACCTTCCAAATGGACTCAACCAGCATCTATATGAAGCAGGACTCTAATGATCCCAAGCATAAGGTTCAGTTCCGGGAATTACACTACTTGCTTGGCTGGACACTCAAACACTTCCTCACTTCTTATAATGTACCCTTTGTAACCTATTGTTGTTTCTAATACATGCTTAAACCTACACCATGTCCTGTCTTTATTGTGGCTATCCAAGCCATAATAATTATTAATACTAATTAAGAAAGAGTAAGAGAATTTGTCTTTAAGTGCTATTTAGAAAATAAATTTGATGAGATATCTCACTGATGGTTTTAAAACACATTTGTGCAAAAAGGAGTTATATTGTTATTTCTGGTGACGCCATTTCAAAAATTATTTTTGACTTGATCTTTTGCCCATGGTTTTAAAATACAATCGGGTAAATATAAATGAAACCATCATTGCTGGTTTAGAGATTAATAAATGAATTATTCCTTATTTGCTTCAGAAGGCATTTAGATGACATTATGTTTTTGGTTTTGTTGATTCATTTGTTCACTACTTAGTACATAGTCATGAACAGTATAACAAGAAAAAACCAATACCTTTTAGCCTCAATATAGAACCATTGATCATTGCTCACATTGACTGGGTTTGTAATAATAGCAGGGCCCGAACCAAGGTCATACTTCAATACTACTTGTCCATTGATCATTTCCAAAGACAGGTAATCCTGGAAGAACAAATTTGAATCAAAGTTTAAATTTTTTTCTTATTTAATAGAAGAATTTTATTTCAAAAAGGTGACCAGGGAAAGACAAAGAATAAAATAAAAAACAGAAAAGAAGAGTGAGGTTTGAACTCATGAGAAAAGACATTCACATTCAATAAAATGTCTTTGATTGATCAAAGGAAAATTATATTGAAAAAAATCTATCTAATAATGATTCCAATTATGCTTCTAGGTTGATTAGCCTTAAGGTTAATTTACCTACAGATTAAAAGAAAACTAATTTACCTAAAGGTTAAAATAAAACTAATTAGCGTTAAGTTTGAAAAAAAACTATTTAGTCTCAAGGTTAAAATAACTAATTAGCCTTAAGGTTAAAAGAAAACTTTAAGCAATCATATTTGTCAAGTAAAGAAAGTCAAAGTGAGAATTGCAATAAAATAGATGTTTTCTAACCTTTTTGTTGTTATTTTTCATATCTGGACTGCCCACATAAGCAAGAAGCCCATTAGTGCTTGTTGTCTTGACATACATTGATATTTTATTGTAGGAATCTGACATATACTGTTGTGTTGGATTTCTGAGTCTGAGAGTCGTATTTGGAAATAAACGAAGGCCAACAACAATCTGTAAAGAAAAAAAATATGTAGGAACATAAAAATGAAGCAAAGAATATAAGAAAAAATATCAGGTTAGGGATTTATTCAGAAAAACACCAATATGTCTTTTGATTTGGAAACTTAAATAAATAATTCATTTAAGGATGAAATGAATATTTCAGACAGAATATGAATAAAAATTAAAATGGTATAAAGAATAGATGTAAAAGTATCAGGTTTGAGATTTATGTTGAAAAAACAACACCACTTTCCATATAGAAATATTTGTATAAATATATCATTTAAGAGGGAGATGAATGTTTCACGCAGAATATGTATAAAAATAAAATACTTGTTTGAATATTGTTCATATTAATACTATAATTCTTTATGGTAGACAATGGTACCAGTTTTGTGTTTGTATTTCTCTTTTAGAGGAAATACTTATTTCAGTGTTGCTTAGAGCATTAAATGATTGCTACCACTTATCACATATCTAACTGTTACAATGTACACTTTGACAAGTGGCAAAAAATATCTGTATAAATTCTGTATGGTTATATAAAATAAACAAAAATGTAATAGAACTATAAATTACAGTTATATATGATATTGTCTTAAGAAATAACAAAAATAAGCAACATTTTTAGGATTTTTAATTTCATTTTGTTATATAGAGCAAGATAAAATGATCTGACACATTTATATGTTTAATGAAAGTGAATCAGAATAAGAAATGACAAAAGTGTTTTATTTTACAAATATCCATATGATACCATTTTGATTTATGTAATCTGCATCATGCTTTCTTAAAATCAAAAGGTATTGCACTTGATCTAATATATAACTAAAATAGATATATATAACTATATATAGCACTTGATCTAATATATAACTATATATAGCACTTGATCTAATATATAACTAAAAAAGATATATATAACTATATATAATGTATAACTAAAAAAGATGCCATTTCTCAAGAATTACTGCTATTCCACATAAAATGACTTGTCAAGTTATAGGCAGCTTTTGTCAATGTCTTTGTGTCGGCATTAACAATAAACATTTGACTGATGCAATTTTTAAAGCAAAATAAAATAAAATGACATCATATGTACATTTGGAAAATAAAAGGACTTTTATCATTATTTACTCTAATTTGCTGTTATTAAACATACAAGCATGTTGGATTATTTTGTTTTCATTTTCCATATATACATATAAAACAAAATGGCATTATATGTACATTTGGAAAATTTAAAAACTTGTTATTATCTATAATATGTTTGCTTTCATTAACCATACAAATATATCAGACCGTATTGCTATTACACCTTAGTACAATAGATTGGCAGTAATGGAGTTTTAGTTGATATAAAATCTTCTTACATCATTGGCCTGTGATCTTGCTGTTTCAATCATTTTTCTTAGTGCATTTACATCCAAAAGGGTTTTTGATATTTTGCTCCGAGGTGTCTGGATCTTCTTGTATAAATCTTGTACCAACAGTGTCATGTTTGGCAAAAGTATTTGAGCAGAATTCACTAAAAAAAATTTTTTTAATGATTTAGTAAAATGACAGCTAATGTTAATAAGTCAGACGATGCTATCATGAAAACAGAATTTATTAATAAGGGCTTTTTGAAATAGATTTTACTAAATGATTTTTGAAAAATCATTTTTTTCTTACAAACAATGATGTCATGAAAATTATGGATTTTTTTGAGTTACTATTTATTTCATTAAAAAGACTACAAGTGAGTAAAGTTATTGGCTAAGACACAGCAAAATAATTTATAAAAAAATATAAACTGTTATAATATTGATTCTTGAATCGCTTGAATTAAAGTTGGATTATCAAAGATAAAAAGGGTGGGAAATAAAGGCTATTTCCTTTTTCTATGAGAGTTGTTTGTATTCTACAGCATATCAAGGATTTTAGGTCATTTAATGCCAAGAACAATAATTTTTGGTAAACGTTAGTTTTTTGCCCACATTTAGTTTTTTGAATAATACAATATGCTCTATTTAACCCATAGCTGGAGGGAATGTGGAGATTCATACCTTTCCCAAGGGTAATAGTCCAAATATGAATGAAAACGAAACATCTGGCATTCTAACTCACATATCTATGAGAGTTGAAAAGCTTATAGACAAGTAGAATATAAGAACCATTTGAGGATTGCTATTTGTAATAACTTGGTGAGGTTATTTCTATTCAATAATATATCATGAAAGTTATTTTATGCCATCAAGAATTAGTTTTGACAACTATCCTTCTTCTGTTATTAAGTTGTTAAGAGAGCACTAAGGTGATTCATGAAATAGTTGTGGATATAGCAGAGAGACTGTTATTCAAATTTACATTTTGAAGTTCCAAAGACTAAGGTCTTACTGCTTGGTTTTTGTATTCTTCTTGCCATTAGTGATTGATAAAAATTCTGATTAAGAGGATTAAGAAAATTACATTTTTTTCCTTGATGTCTCAGAAAAAAAAAAAATATTCAAAAGAAAATAGATGCCAAAAAGGTGAAACTTCCCATCAGATCACCAAAGTTAAGCAACATTGAGCCTGGTCATTACTTAGATGGTTGACTATTTATGAATACCAGGTACCGTATATTGCGTCAGGACATGGAAATACCCAGGTTAGTTTTCTGGGGGTGGAATTAAACCACTGGGTAGATGCACCCTTAGTCTTTGGTAAGACAGGTATCTAGGAGAAGGAAAACTCTGAAATAAAACTTAAAAAAGTAAGAAACTAGCTTATTTTCTTTTAGAATATTTATTTTTTACTATTTTAGGCTAAAATTTTATAAAAAAATGTGATTGACATTTCGTTGCAGTTTTTTTATATATTATTAAAATAATTCCCGTCTATTAAAAGAATTTTAAAAGTGCAACGAAATGTCAATCGGACTATTTTCCTCATCCATATTCTTTTCTTTCTCCCTTTGAGATGAGGTATGTTGAATTCTAAAAGTATTAATCTTACTATTTTCTTCATCTGAGGAAGGCCGAAGGGTGATTTGGCCAAAATGTCGTGAAAGAAAATATTATAGATTAGGAAAAGAGTCCCGATTAGTACTTTTAGATTTTTTTTTTAATTTTCATTTTGTTGGATCTTTTTCTTATTTTCTGGCCCCAACACCATCACCCCCACCTTTCAACAATACGAGGACCATCCGCATGCGCCTACAACGTGGAGAGAGCTATTAACAAACGGATTTACATAATCTATGATTGTCTTATTTGTTGCTGCACGAGTGAGCAATATAAGCATAGCGTCCATCACCTACCTACCCACCAAGATGGCAACCAACCTCAAACTAGTGGTGGTGGCGGGGGTGTAGGCATGCAAATTCACTCCATCACCCCCTTCCATCCCTTGCTTATGAAAAACGTTTTTAGTACATACATAACATCCTTAATGATGAAAAGGATATTTTTTTTGGTTTTTTCGCCAGGTAAGAGAGCATTCACATTTGAGAGAAATGTTTTTTATCTAAATGTTTTTATTTTTGGGGAATCCTTGTTTGTTTGTGTTTTACGGCATATCAACTTTTTAGGTCATTCCATGCCGAGAACAATCATTTTCTTGATAAACCTTTTTATTTTTTTGTCCACACTTAGCTATGGGTTAGATAGTGCATATTGTGTGATTCAAAATACAAAGTGTGGACAAAAACTAATGTTTACTAAAAATGATTGTTCTCGGCTTTAAATGACCTAATAATGGTTGATATGCCGTGAAACACTAGTAGACAAACAAACAAACACGTTTCGGTCAAACATTGTGAGAAAGAAAAAAATATGGATGAGGAAAATAGTCCAATTAATACTTTCATTTTTAAATATTTTCTTTATATGAAATTTAAATTCTTATTCTTTTCTTCTTGACAATCATTTCAAATAAAACTCTTCCCTTTTCCTACATTCCCTCCAACTCTTGGTTAAATAGCGCAAATTGTGTTATTCAAAAAACTAAGTGGACAACAACTAGCGTTTACCAAAAATGATTGTTCTCGACATTAAATGACCTAAAACAGTTGATATGCTGTTAAAAACACAAACCCTCTTCCCTGTTCCTCAATTGTCACAATTGAATTATTTATTTAGATTAAAAACCACCCAAAAAAAAAATTAGTTCAGATCATAAGCATTTTTAAGGATAGGTTCAATTCTATTTGTAAACTCTGAACACAGTTTGTTTTTTAAGTTTTTAAAGTTCCTAGAATTTCATTCTTTTGTTATTTTTCTATTAAAAATGTATTAACCGTTTATTCATTTATTCTATTTATTTAAAAATTTTTAAACATGCCTGGATGCTTTGACTGGATTGTTATTTTGTTTTGAATGAGATAGGGTGAATAGTTATGTAAATACTTCCAGATGTTCTCAGAATGAGTCTAAGGTTTTGTATGAGACTGGTTTCAAAGAGAAAGGAATAACCATAATTAAGGAACCTGGGGGTTTTCCCATTTTCAAATTTTCCGTGATTCCGTTTCCACTTTTAGAAAATTCCGTTTTTTTCTGTTTTAACATTTGAAAAATTTAATTTTCCTTTGTATTTTATGCTTATTGATTTTTTTAAATACTCTTATAAGGAAATTAAAGCAATTCAACAAATTTTTATGCAGAAGAAAAAGTAGTTCAAAGAGAAATAGTTTCTTAAACAGTAACTAAGTTTTGAATTGGTTTATTCATAACATTAGAGTGAAATAACATTTCATGGGTTTTCTATTTGGCTAGTAAATTTATTTGTTTCTTTCTTTCAATATACTACTTCAGAGCTCTATGGACAAATTTTACTTGACCTTTGACAACTAAATATTTTCATTTACTAGCCAAATAGAAAAGTTACCAGCTGAACCCATGAAATGTGATTTCACTCTAAATTTTATGAATAAACCAATAATTCAAAACTTAGTTACTTTTTAAGAAACAATAATCCATTTCACTTGAACTACTTTTTCTTCTGCATAAAAATTTTAAAAATTAAATAAGCATAATTCAAAAGAAATTTTGCTAATGTGAAAATGGAAAAATGGAATTTTCTGAAATTGAAAACGGAATTAAGGAAAATTTGAAACGGAAAACCGGGGTCGCTATAGATGAGTTACTCTCCTAAGTTAATACATCTCACCTGACTGAAGCAACCAAAAATGGATATAATGCTTTGATTGGCATTTGAACTCACATATAACAATTCCAAGGTGTGAACATTTGATCACTTTGGCTGCTCAATAGTATATATGTACATCAATTTTGCTCAACCTAATTCATTTTTGATTTGCAATCAAATTACAGTTGTACTTTTTATGTAAAATGCTTTGTTCTTGGTCATTAAAGGTTTTTGTTCAAAATTCTAAAATCTCTAAATTAAAAAAAAGGAAAAACATTTAACATCTATTTTTGATTTTTTGAATCTGCTTTTTTATAATTCAACCTAGATATTTATGAGTATAAAAGCAAAACATTCCCTTTTCGGGTCACATTCATAAATTAAGACAATTCAAGTTTTTAGTAATGCAAAGTTTGACTTTCTCTTTCCCTTTCCCTTTATAAGAACCATAATTTCTATTCATTTTACAAGCTAGATTCCACTTGAAATTGTAGCCATTTGCATCAGTGTATCGGGAATTGAGCAAGTGCTTTTAGTGATGGAATATTAAATGCAGTCCTAGTTAGAAATCAAATTTAGAAAGCACTATTTCCTTATTTGTAATCAATAATTATGCAATAAACTATTCTGATGTGTTCTTGTAAAAATTATGGATGACTAGAACTTCAGTTATGTTAAAAGTGGATCAGTTTTAAAAAAATTGCTTAAATCATTTTAAGAATGTTTTCAACAAAAGGATTGAAATTCTTCCTTCAATGACGTGCGGGCACATGTCCAAATAATTCAGGCTCTAACCATTCTCAGACTTGTGAACCCACTATTCAATCCAGAGGGACAGCTTGTCCACATTCCATATGAGTAATTGTGGACTATGTCAATCGATGTTAGATATTTTTCAGTTGATTCTCGTCTTAAGAAATGTTGGGAATTACTTATTTAATTAAGAATAGATAAAATTGCACTGGAAATAAAACCATAAGGAAAAGTAGTTCTCAACAGACTTTGCTTCCATTAATAATCCCCAGGAATATTGACATAACTAAGTTAAATCAACATGACTTTGCATTTGGCTGCATGCACCAATCATCACTTCAAGTCTTTTTATGGTATAATTACAATTCTATGGAGTTGTTAGATTTAAAATACTCATGAAAGACATGTAAAGATTATAAGTGAATATTCAATTAATTAAAAAGAATTGTAAAAAGCTTATTTCCTTGAAAAACAAAATTTTCAATTCATTTTAAAAAAAATATTGTTTGCTATAGATGATGCAAAAATGACATAAAGAAAACCTCTGCTTCAGCTGATGCTTCCTTAGAACTGCAGATTCTCAATGTCTTTATCTGTTGCGGCACAAATTACAAATTATCAAGCTTCTTCCCAAGAATTCCGAAAAACCATAAAAAGCTAGTGTTGATTAGTTCAGTTAAAAAAAAAAATGTATTGAAAATTTAATTTGGCGATAACATACTGCTCGTAGACATATAAATACACACCCATAAATGTTAACCATTTTTCACAAATTGCTTTCTATAAGATAAATAAATTCTTCTTTCTCACTATCGTTCCCCTTTGTACTCTACAGAATCTATGGTTCCCAGGGCCTATAAAACTGTCATTTCTCTTAACTTGATGAATTTATTGGTTTGTCATTGATTGATGGCCAATTGAAATCACCAGGGAAGCAACAATCAGCTATGTCCATGTCATTTGAAATGAACAAACCCGCCCATGAAACATTCTATATGTTTCTTTTGCTTCCATTGATACAACTGCAAAAAGAAACATCATTCCAACATGGCGACCAAAATGAAGTCAATGCTGGTAATTAGAGATTACCATTGCTGGGTTTTTAACTATTGCCCAACAAACAAACAAACACTGAGTGAATGAGTGAAAGGAGGAGGAGAAAGAAATAGAAGGGGAGAATTTCTGAAAGCCAATTCCTTAGATTATATAATTATAGATGAAATAGCAACCTTACTGTTGAATGATCATAAGCTTGTAGGAGCTGATTGCTGTGCATAGAATATTCCTCACTGAATTTCCATTTCCTGGTCAGTCAGTTTAAGAAACAGAATAAAAAATATGCAGTTGTTTATTCAACATTAAATATAGCTTTTGGGAAAAATTCGATACTACTTTTCAATACAAAAGTTAAGAATTTTTGTTTCTTATTAATTGATTGAATTAAAGAAAGAGATAGATTGATATAAAGATGACAGTTGACAGACTTATATAATAACTGTAGTGCTAGTATTAAAATGAAACAATGATATGAGATGGCAAAGCCTAAAAGAATGAAAGTGGGTTTAACCAGATATGAAAAAAATTAAATTCCAAAAGCAATTAAGAAAACTACACAAAGAACCAATTTTTTGCTCCACTAATTACAAGTTCATTGGGACCTGACTGGATTAAGAACTTTTAAACCTCTTATTGGATTAGAGCCATTAATCAAGATATATATTGTCACTTTGTAGTTTCACAATTTAAGTGTGCAAATTATTTTTCTAAATATAGTAGTTATGAGAACAGTTTACATAACAATAGTTTATGACATTTTTAATACCAGAAAACTAGTTCTGTGAATAATTTTGTTTACTTTTTTAAAAATTTGCAACCTGTTAATGTGAGAATTAATTTTTAGCTGAGTAATATTGAGATTAAAATTCACAAATACATATCTTCATTTAATGATTCTATGTGGTATAGTATGGCTTGCCTTCGCAAACAAAGATCCAGGAAGGAGGCAGTCCACGTCAACTGCAGGCACGCTTGTGGCTGACGAGCCTGATGTGGGACAAAAAGGTTTGGCCACAGCAGGTGCAGTCAAACATCATGTCAGGTATGGCTGCTGAGGCCTCCCAGATCTTCCTCCTGCGGCGTTTTTCACGCAGATTCTCTGAGTGGGAGAACTCAAAGGAGGTGACAGCCTGGTGGACAGAGCAACGCCAGCAGACCACTGGTGGTGATCAAGGTGGCAGGCACCAAGGGACTTCTTCAGAGAGTCTTTATAGCCAGACATCTGTTTATGTTCATTATTTACCTTCTTGTGTTCTAAGAATAACAAAATGATGTGACATGATTTAGATCCACTAAGAGCTTGCTGGTTTATTATTTAACTATTACCTAGTCTATATATAATAAAATCATCTCTTTGTTCAAATCTACACCCATTGTTCTAATAAAATAACATACCAGGAATTTAATCAAATAACATCCCGGAATTCGTTCTCATCTATTTTATCAAAACAACTTT
>JAYKTE010440653.1:0-10358 GCA_036873565.1 Xipholeptos notoides | reverse complement strand
TCTCCATCTCCACGTTACTGCTCAGGTGGGCTGGAAGTAAGAAGCTATTTAACAACACTGAGACGGAGATATTGGTTAACCATCTTTATTCGCCTTTCGTCCACTTCTCATCCCTTGCTCACGTGACACCCTTTTTATATGGTGGTAAACTTTTAACACTGTCAATAGATCTACTTTCTTATCATGCCTCTGAAACTTGGGTGTTCGCTGGGTTTGTCTATATGCTAAGGAAACTTCATAAAGTCATAAAAGCACGCTTGCAATTCGGCCATATAACACGTGAATACATTGCCATTCACAATCAGGTAAAAAAAGGGAAATTGCAGCACTAACCATGTTTTTAATATAAGTTGATGCAACATTTACCAATTTTTTTCTGGAACTCAAAGGTCAGAAGTCTTCTTTACTTTCAAAACACCGGCAAGATCCTCAATGTTGCTCGGTTTAATTCCAAGCCAAAGACCCTCTTTACTCTTATCTGAGAGCCCCTGGTTGCTGATGTTATGAAATTTATTATTCATACTGAAAAACACCTGTAGGATGTAATTTGTCACTTCTCCAGAACCATCACTCCTTTTAATCTCACAATCGGTCAAGAAAAGAAGAATGTCTGCTCAATTACCACATGGTTATCAGTATATAAAAAAGAATACATATGTAAAGGACTAAGCGGCGTAGATGCCTTTATCTTAGTGGGTTGCATTATCTCGAAGATGGTTTTCATAAAAAAATGAGATATTCCATAGATATAATTGAACTATTTCAAAAATATATTTTTCTTTTATGAACTTATCGTTATATTTTCGATACTATCTTTCTGACTTAGGCTTCTTAATATTTTGCCAACATAACGCTTCAAGCCAATTTCAGAGAGATTCTTGTACAAGCTTTTTTCCCGGTTGTAGACGTTATCAAGAATACGTATTTTTTCATATATTAGCTTCAACTATTTTTCATAATATATCATAAATGTTTTATCTCTTGTCATGTATAAAAAAGGAAAACGATTTACGCTGTTAGGGACAATAAATTATCAGTGTTACGATACAGCACACTATCGTTTAAGTAATTCTAATGAGTTCTTAATACTTTTTTAGTCTACTACTTATGTATCCTTTTGTACTTGCCCATTTACATAATCTTGAATGTATTTGATTTCCGTTGTCATTTCTCATTGTTGTGCAATTACTCCCATTTCGTCTTTTTAGTGGCATTTTAGCAATGCGTGATATATTTAACTCAGTAATCTACCGTGAATTGTCCATCCCTAATGTGTAGCTCTGAGATATATATTTTCATGGAATATTTATTTTAGTTTTATATTTTTTAGTGATTTCTTTAAATTAGTTTTCATTTCGTTTTTCGTCGTGGTTTAAAGAAGCCAAATATATCGTGGGTACTTTGCGTTGCCCTATCGTCTTTTCACTTGAACATTTCTTTGGTGATATTGAATGCACTGCATGAGTATGTTCATTCACTAACTAAACAATATGAAAGTAAATGCAACATTGAATGTAATTAGATTTATAAGTAAATGTCAAATTAAATGTAAAATTGATTAAATGAAAGGAAATGTAAAATTAGATTAAAGTAAATGTAAAATTAATTAATTAGAATGTAAAATTAATTAATTAATTAACTCTTTTAAAAGAATAAACTCAACTTGTTCAAAACTTAGAATAAATTGTTGCCAAAAGAAAAAAACTCAAGTTTTATAGTACTTTGCTTTATTAAAAACCCTCTTGGTCTTTTCACGAAAAAATGAATAATGTCAATGGTAACTTTATATTTATCAATTTTTTACGAAGTGTGAACAATTTTAACACTAAAAATACATCGGTGAGCTTTTTTGATATACATGACAAAAGCAAAGCAGGTGCCGGGAAACCTTGAAGATAAAGCACATTTTTCAATGAAGCAGATATCAACACGAAAGCTAAAACAAATTGCAAAAATAAATCAGAAAGTTCAACTTACAGCTATGAAATAACCTACCAAAATCGTGACATGCGATCAGAACTGTAAAGCAATGAAACTACTTTAGATTTATGACCTCAAGAAATATTTAATATGAAATGAAAAAATACCTAACTGGAATGACTAGAAAATATGTAGGGCTCTTTTTTGAAGATATAAAATACATGTATATTTTAATAAATATATACTCATCCGATATGAAAGAACTTAGAAAAAGGAAAACATAGTTATGGTGTTAATAAAATAGATTCAATATATATCAAAAGCTTGTGTGAAGATAAATCAAAGCTTCTATAAGACACCTATGGCTGGGAAATCATGATGAAACAGTAATAAACCTTGTGAGGGAGTGTAAAGGATATAAAACATGAAGATATGCCAAATGCTAAGATACTTCATATAAATTTGACAGACGAAAAAAATGCACAAATATACAAATATCAATGTATAAAAAAATAAGCAAATTTATCAAAGATACACTAAATTTAAATTCTATTAAAACAGTTTCAGTAGCACATAATGTTGAATGTATTCTGGATATATGTATATAAACATAAATGGGAAAAATATTTTTTTAAATAAACCCTTTTTTAATCTTTTTAAATTATTTTCTTTTTAAGTTGTCTATAATAATTATATTATTTACTTTTTGTTTAATTATTTAAGTTATTAAAAGAAATAATTAAAATTCAATTAAATTTTAAAAGAAGAATATTTAAATTAATGAGAAGATCTTTCGGTAAAGGTACTCTACAACACCAATTAAACATTTTGTTCACCAACTCTTGCAAACTCAAATCTCAACTTTGAAATTAATTTAAATTGTTGTTTTTTTTTTCATTATTATTTACAAACTATATGATCAAAACAATAGTAATTTAATCTCCCACTCGTCTCAATTTTCTTTTCTTTAATTTAAAAAGAAATCCAGCGAATTATATTTAATTCGTCATTGTTTAAACAAATTTTAAGGAACGACAAAAAAGAGTTGGGAAATGGAAATAGAAATGGATTAGAATAGAAAATAATGCAAACGACATTTTTTTTGTGTGTGTGAAAAAAAATGGAATTTAACCAAAACAATTTTAGCGTTACGTCATAAACGACCACTTCACCGCGACGCTAGCAACAACTTGAGAATAAAAGAAAATTGCTTTACCGATTACAAATAAATTAATAATGAAGGTTAATATTATCGATTTTCGATAATTATCGGAGTTATTCAGAGACAAAACCTAACTAAGGTCACTCCCAGATAAATGGATTAACCTTGAGTAAAATTTCAAGAAAATCTGTTCAGCCGTTCGGAGTCTATACAGAACAAAATTTCTCTCTCTCCCCCCTCTCTCTCTCACACAAACACATACACACACACACACAGGCACAATTCCATTTATATAATAGTAGAGAAGAGATATAAATAGAGAAGAGATAAAGATAGAGATAATAATTCACATGATTTTATTTGATGTCCACATTTTCTTTAAATATACTTATATGAATAAATATGTTAAATCTATATATTAATCTGCTTGACCGGTGTCACAAAAACATCTTTATCATATACAGTAATTAGAAAGAAACGAATTAAGTCCCTTTAAAAGCACTCGTTATCTTCTATAAAATTTAGAGATTTATTTTTTGGTTAAAAAGAAAATTTGTTTAAAAATAATGGATTTTAACAGTTTTTACGGAGTGAGAAAAGACAAAAACAACTTACTCGAAAAGCCGACGCTATATTTTTTCTAAATTAAAATCTTTGGGAAAAAACTGATACGTCACTGTTGTAGTTCTATTTCTTGTAATAATATCTGTAGCAGTTTTTTTTCCTTTCTTTTTTTCTTTTTTTTGGTGGAGGCAGGGTTTCACACTCTGAATGAAATATATTCCACTGATTTTTCTATTAAAGATAACAATGACAAGGATGTCCAAAAAATAGTTGTACAAATCATCACGCCTCATTCCATGGATTCTGAAAACCCAGCATTTAATTCTACTCTTGGTTTCTATTTTTACATTTAATGTTTCCTAAAGAAGTTGTTTGACGCCATTTCTAATAAAATAATATTTTATTCCAGTCATGTGTCTGACCTGTATGTCTGTCTGAAGGACGCATGGTTCTTTTGAGACGCGAATGTGTGAATGGGCCATGAATGAGATTCGTCAAAGATAAAAACTAGCGATGACCAACCAAAGTTCTAACCCCTACTCCAATAAAACTCTACGGCCTTGTGCTTAATCTGTTTTTTATACGAATAAATATTCATGTCTAATTGGGTTTTTTTTTCTATTTTTCTTTCAGGTAAGTGGAAGTTATTTTGTCATTCATTCTTAAAGATGTCAGTTAAGTAAAATTCTTTCTTTATTATTTTTCTCTGTAAAGTTCTCGGTTATGTTGTGCTTGAATGTTTTGTCAAGGGCTCATATTGATCAGTATGTGATTCTTGAAAGTTAATCTTTAAAAATAGAAATAATTTCAAATGTTATTTATGTGTTCTTACAACAGATTGTACTAAATCTGTCTAATTCTTTTATTTCTGTGTTTGCATGTCCGACTTTGTTTTCTATTTTATTTTTGCTTATTTATTTTTTTAATGACAATTTACTTTTATCTAAGGATATTCTTGTCACACACCTAGTTATTAATTCTGTGACAAGAATATTCTTTAATAACAGCATATTATCACAGCCATACTAATAACTACAGAATTAAAAGAAATGGTAAAATCGCAAAATAGTCAAGTAACAGCAAGAATATTATTAAATATAAACATATTGTCACAGCCCTTCTAATAGCTATAGAATTAAAAGAAATGGTAAAATCGCAAAATAGGCAAGCAACGACAAGAATATTATTTAATGAAAGCATATTTTCACAGCCGTAATTATTAGTTGTTTTTTTTTTCTTTTGTGTTAGTTTTCTTTTGTGTTTTTTAGTATTTTCCTGATCGTTTGGTATTAACTAGATTAGGTGACTTGTCTTTCTGATGTCCACATAACGATGATTCAGCCAAACCCTAAAATAGGTGTAATTGTATCTATCTAGGGTTGGGTTTGATTTAAACTAAATATATTCATAAAATGAAGAAAGGAATAAGTTCAACTTTTATATTTTGTCTTAATGTTAAACTTTACACGGTAAATATAATATTATATAATCTATAAAGTTTATCATTAGGACAAAAAATAAAATTCAAATTAAAGTAAAAAATGAATAAATAAGATAAATAAATCGAACTCACGTACTTTGATTGTGAAACCCAAATGTCGCGCTCGTGTAGATGTTAAGAGGGGGAAAACGATCTTTACAGTGGATGTTTTTTGTTTTGTTTTTACTGTTCTTCTGGTTGTTCTTTAAAGGGGTTTGTGTTTATCAACTCTTGAACTAATGAAAAGTAGTTGAGAGGAAATTTTTGCTTTATACCTGTATTAGTTGTTTTGGTTTCTTTAATATATTTTTTTTCTAAATTTTAGCTTTTTCAGTTGAAGAGAACAAACATGCAAATCCAACTGTGCAAATACACAATTATTTCATTTAATGCGTTCAACCATAAACATTCCTTTTCGCATTGCATACACCATAAAAGTCTCATTTGTATGTGTTTAAAAAAGGAAGAACTAAAAATGTTGATTATTTTTTCTTCCTGTACAACTGTTTTACGGACTGCTGTCCTCATCCTGAACCTTTCGGCCGTCTTGAGGGAACCGAACTCGGTAATCTTCTTGTCGTAATCAGGATTCACAGAACTTGTAACTTAACTCTTTATTCAAAATACGGGGGTAGTCTGCCCTCGTTCTGTTAACCATGAGCAGGTAGAGTGATGAATCCGTGGAATCTTGGTGACTATTAACTTTGGGTTAGATTGAAACCTTTGCTTTCAGCTGATGCTCACTTCATCGGCCGAAACGTTGTGAAGATATCAATGACAAGAATGAGGAAAGAAATCTAAAAAATAGTTATACATATTATCAATCCTCATCCCAAGGATTCCGAAAAAACCTTTTTTCTTTTTGTTGTACTATTTACTCCATTTTCATCATTTCATTTATCTAAAACTATTAACAGTACATAATAGTCATTTTTCATACAGACCCGCCTTGTTAGCCTTCTTTCTTCATTTCTCCCTAATGACATCATAGAATATTTTTATGGGTTATTTTTTATGCTATTTTTTTCTTTAGGATCTTTTTACGTTCCCGTTAGTGATCGGCCAGTCGGGGATTGTGCTATGCTTATTCAAATTTCGAAATGAAAACCGGTAGATTCGTGAATGACAATAGAACAATTTTTACAAATTGAATTAGTTTATTCTAAAATTAATATTAACCTCTGAAACATAGATGGAAGTCCAGCATTGCAAAATCAAGTTTGCAGTAACTCTTATGCTAAAATTGTGACTCTCATTGTAGCTTAAATGAAAATAACGAACGTCTGTCTCACTGCGAAACTCTTATTTCTTGAATTTCAAGTAAAAAATAAGTTCATATCCTCCAACTAACACTATGATTTTTTGATGATTCCAAAAAGTTACGATGGAATCAAGATGACTCAACTAAAAGAAAATAATAAAAGATACGCTTACATTTTAGTAGAAACTTTTAAATTGATGCCCTAATAGTCATTTTAACTGAACTAAACAGATCCTCTCACCAAGTAATGTTTCATTGTGTCTTATATCAATACATTGTGAGTTTTATGCGTTTACTGTATAAATAATTTTTTGATAATACTTATAAAGATGTTGTTTGTAAAAAAACAAAAGCAAAAGTTCGTATGATAACAAAACAAAAGTATTTTAAAAGTTCTAATCGGACTATTTTCCTCGTCAAGAATATTCTTTCTCTCCAACAATCTGTAGAATATATTTACTTAGTCGAGCACCAATTCAAATTAGGCACAAGGCCATTTTATGTATACGCCTTGACATTTTTAATCAGTGTTTCCCTTCACCAATAGGAGTTTATCACCCAAGTTAATGAGCCTCATCTACGCTAGACAGCTGAAAGTGAATACAATGGTTTTGACTGGGATTTGAACTGGTGCAAAATGATTCCACAGACCAAGCTTTTCCCACTGCTCAATCCTCGTGCCCTGTAGGAAGAACTCTACATAACCCATAGTTGAACTGATAAAGTCGAATAACTTCCAGTTTGATATAAACTAATTTTCTGAGAAGCTAATCAAATGAAAATCTTAAAAAAAAAACCTTTATCAGATTGTAAAATCTCATTCCTGTTTCATTATACATTTTTTCTAAGATTACTTTTGCATTTGCAGAAAGGCATGGAAAAATTCTGTAACATTTTTTTCACCTCATCTTATCCATTTTACTTTTCTGCTTTCCTTCTTGCTTCCATATCCTCTTAGTGTAATTTATATCTCTATTTTTTGCTTTCAAATTTTCTCAGTTTTCTTTCTATTTATATTTTTCAAGATTTCTTGAAATTTATGATAACGTATGTCAGGGGAGTTCTATTGAAATTATCTATCAACGGATATGTAACAGTATAAACAATTTTGTTCACAGAAAAATCACATAAAATGATGGTAAACTTATAGTTTGGGTCACTTCATTAACCAATTCTAAAGAAATGATTGTGCCAGAATGTAATTGTAAAATTTCATTGAGTTTTACAGTAAATTTTAGTGCAAAATAAAACAAAACCTTGCATGATTATTTCTTTATAAATATCAAGTAAAAAATCTTCGAAAAAAGTGTTAATATCAATCAAAGTATGAAATATTTATGTGAAAATTGCATAATGAAAAATGAAAATTATGAAGAGTTTTTGAAAAGGTATTTATTTTTACAATGAATTTCAAAAATAGAATGTAACATCACTGTAATAACATAACACACTTGGCCAAAGCTTTCAAATATGGAGCCTAATATTGAATAAGTTTTCTTCGGATTACTATTGTCTGTATTTAAGTTGATTGAAAAGATTTAAATATTACTTACATTTCTTGTGATGTGATTATGTTATTTTCCTTTTTCTATGTAACTAAAATATCCGCATTTTAAATAAGCAAAAAATCCTCTAAGTTTTTAAATATTGTAAACTATTTTAGATACAAATAAAAATTCAGAATAAATTTATAAATTTCCCACGCGACAAAATGATAAAGTTTAACAAAAATAACTTTATTTTTTACAGTAAAAAAAGTTGTCTCATTTGTTTGTTAGATTTTTATAAGACATAAGTTTTCTTTTAGTACAAACAATTATATTGAAAATCTTGCCTCTAGCAGAAATATGGTTATAAAAATAACACCAGTCAAATGTTATTGACGTTTATACTTTAGTCTGTCATCGAAATAATTGGCAAAACTAAGCAATGGATTTTCAAAGTTCAAATCTGAACAAATGTCTCTTTAGCATTTTGCAAACTTATTTCATTCAATTATTTCTATTTTGAAATATTTTAAAACAAAACAAATCTAAATAATCAAATTGAAAGATTATCTCTCAACAAAAATATTTAATCATCTCTTTTGTTACAATTTTTTTAATGTGCTCATTTAAGTAAATTATTATTATATTGAAAATGTGGTCTTTCCGCCTGACCGAGGCCTTCTAAACTGAATTTTATTATATAATAAAACAATGTGAACACTAATGGAAAACGGGTATTCTCCATGTACTCAATTAATCATCATTTTTTCTACATGTCGCGTGCAATTGCACATGCTTTACCATGTCCTCATCAGCCGTCAACTAAGGGTGATAAACAGTTTTGGTGGCTGTGAAAATGTTTTCACCCTTAATGAATTTTAAGAGTTAAGAAGAATTAAAGTTGGTGAAAAAGAATTCTAGATAGCAACTTTACTAATATTTTAATTATTAAAATACTATTATTCATTTTCAAAAATGAATTATTTATTCGAATGAAGATTACTGTAAATGATTGGTTATTCGAATGATGATTACTATAAAGTAAAACCTGAGTTTTCAATGAATTATATATATTTTTTTTTTTAATTTCAAATGTTTTCCTCATTTTTTTTTCATTTTGAAATTATTAAATCGAATATTTGACCAATCTTGATATTAAATTCAATACCTTTAATAAATATTTGGACAAGTAGGGATATTTTCTGACTACAGCTTAAAACCCAAACAAATTACACAGGTCTATCTGTCCCTTTAAATTTTTTCTACACTTCACATAATAAATTAAAGAAAGAAAGCACTCTAGTGCTTACAGAAAGAATTGTTTCTAAATTTAATCTTTTCAACTGATAATACTGTTTTTTAACCTTTCTTTTATCAGTTTGAAGCAATATTTGTTTTTTTTTAATTGATGTTATAGATTTATAGATCTATCATAGTTTTATATAAGAAATTTCCATTATTTAAATGTTTCCCCATTTTTTTTTTATTTCATGTACTTTTTTGTAATCTTTGATTCTGGTAATTCATAGTGTACAGATTTTTTGCGATGCCTTTCGAATAATTTCTATCGCAATACGGCATATTTGGTTGGACAATACCCAGCAGGGAAGTCCACTTGAAACAGTGGGTAGGCAGTCGGACTTCGGAATCGTAATATGCGAGTTCGATTCCCATTCGTTTTATTTGCATCCATAATTGGACTAATACTTTTGAGAAGCGTATGAATCCCAACATCCCGTCAGGCTATGGATTAAATAGTGCATATAGCGTTATTTTTAAGAAAAATCTTCGTTTGGATAAAGAAGAATGTTTATCAAAAAATCATTGTTCTCGGAATTAATTGACTTAAAAAGGTTGATATGCCGTAAAACAAACAGTTGCACAGTGTTTAAAAAGAATAGCTACGCATAGATATACTTATAGGAATTTAATATTCATGTGGAATGTGTAATATCTGAGAGGTTTCCTTCCAATCATATTTAATTACTACGATTGAGAAATTTTCCAATTAGAAAACTTAATGACCTTTCTGGTTTTTAATATTATTTTAATTATCATTCATTTCAATGCCATTTTAATTATGGTAATGACGATTTTACTAATTAAAGCGTTCAGTTAAATACATTTGAATACAAATATATTATAAATTAAATTCACCCTATTATTTATGAAATAATATCAATACATTATTTGGAAATTTGCATATAGGCCTAATCCATTCTTATTAGAAACCATCAGTGCAACTCATCCAATTCGAACCCGTATACCCAATGATCATAGACGACGTCTTTAACTAACCATTGGCCCACGGACGTATCTATAATTTATTGTATTAATTCTAGATGTTCAACGCTTAAACAACCTCATCATCTCGTGTGTTTTTTTTTCATTTACATTATATAAATTTTTACGAAACTACGGTATTGACAATATGTATATATTTAAATGGAATTTAAATTCCGACAGTATTATAGATGAAATCCT
>JAYKTE010440542.1:0-10358 GCA_036873565.1 Xipholeptos notoides | reverse complement strand
AAAGACCAAGCTTTTCCCACTGCTCCAACCTCGCCGCCCATATATATATATATGTGTGTGTGTAGAGTTATGAGTTTTAAAAATTGAATATTTAGGCAGAATATCATTATTCAGACATGTTTCTGGGCCTTAGTATTATAAGCCTCTACCTTTTACTTTATCAATATACACATGGCGTTCTCTCCTTCCCTCTACGCCCGTTTTCCTATTCACAATCATTTCATCTTTTTTAAGTGCATGATTGTATTTATTAGTATGACTGATAATATAAGAAACCTCATTGAATTCTCTTCTCCCAAAGGACCCTGAAAAGCTGGGGAGAAAACCAGGTTGTCCCGTCTTTTATAAATAAAAACATTTATCTTTTTATTTTTTTAATTCCATAATGCCTTTAAGTTGTGGGCTTCATCTATTTATTCATATATATATATATATATATATTCCCCAAAATAGTCTCTGTTTTTTCTGTAAAGCTGATGTGTTTTCTAATTGACTAATCATCTGTAATATTCGACCTTTTCTATCACAAACACAGCCTTAACTATTAGAGATGTTATTGTCGACCTCACGTCAACATACAGCAAAATTCTGACTTCAATATGAGGGAAATTATTTTATTGATAAGATATAGAATTAAGAATTAATGTAGCTGGACATTTATTTATTCATTTCATATGATATTAACTTGGTCGAGCATCAAACCAAGTTAAGCACAAGGCCAGTTCTATGTGCTCATCATGTTCCCATGTTTTTAGTAATCAGTGTTGCTCTTCAACTAGATGAGTTACTTTCGTTAAGTTGATGAGTCCCATCTGCCGGGGCTTTTGGTATCACTGTTATCTTTACACTAAGATGAGTTACTCTTTGAGTAAATAAGTCATTTATCTTAAAACTTATTAATTTACCCTCATAGAAATGATTTTAAAAATTAACCATTTAGAATATATCTACATATATATATCTATAACTCAAGTTAAGCACAAGGCAATTTTCAAGTGGTTATTATATCCTTGGGCTTTTGGAACCAGTGTTGCCCTTCACCTAGATGAGTTACTCTTATTGAGTTGACAGGTCTCATCTTCCCAGGGTTTTGGAATCAGTGTTATTCTTACACCTAGATGAGTTAATCTACCAAGTTAACAAGCCTCATCTGCCAAAGGTAGCTGAAAGTGAATGTAATGGTTTTGACTGAGATTGGAACTTGTATGATATAATATCTGAGTTCAAGCTTTTACCACTGCTCCACCTTTGAGCACATAAAACTGGCCTTGTACCTAACTTGGTTTGGTGCTCGATTGAGTATAAGGGGAAGTACACTTAGGCCAGTGGATAGGCAGCTGGACTTTGGAATCGTAGTACGCGAGTTCAAATCTCAGTCATTCTGTTTGCATTCATAATTAGTCTAATACCCGTGGTAAAGGTATGAATCTCCACATTCCCTCCAGCTTTGGGTTAAATAGTGTATATCGTGTTATTAAAAAAAAAAAAAAGTGTAGAAAAAAATAATGTTTACCAAAAATGATTGTTCTCGGCATTAAATGACCTAAATGGTTGATATGCCATAAAAAAATCAACTGAGTATATATCATATCACATGTAAATAACAGTGAGAGATAAAGAATCTGCAGGGAACTAAACTGGTTTTGACTGTTGAGAAATCTAAATGAGTTTTGCATTATCTTCTTATGTAATCAAGTAATAGCTTTCATGTGTGGGTGTTTGCATTTGTACAACTCTTCTACAGCCCAAACCAGTGGACCAGTCATGACCAAACTTGGTAAGATGATAGTGTCCAATAGACAGATGGTGCACACCATTTATCAAGGTTAAAGATCATCGAGGTCATGGTCTATCAAGGTCAAAGCTTTATATATACTCTCCTACAGCCCAAACCAGTGGATCAATCATGACTAAACATGGCATGAAGATGTTCTCCAAACAAGAGGGGATGGTACACACTAATTATCATGGTCAAGGTAAATTGTCATCAAGGTCATAGCCTATCAAGGACATTTATGTATACTCTTCTACAGCCCAAACCACTTGACCGATCATGACCAAATCTGGCATTATGATGGTCCACCACTTAATGATGATGCACACAATTTTTCAAGGTCAAAGGTCAAGCCTATATATATATACTCTTCTACAACTGAAATCAATGGACTGATGATAATCAAACCTGTCATAAAAGACCCTGATGGTGTCCAATCTAGGTATGGTGCACACCATTTTTCAAGTTCAAAGATTGAGGTCATATTTGCTGCGGCTCTTCATAAACCCCCCCACCTAGGGATAGTGCACACCAAGTTGTGGTTCACCACCATCCCCGAGGGCACCACTGTAGTGTCAGCAAAATTCTTTGTAAATTTAAATCAAATCACCCTCCTCCCCCCATCTCCTCAACCAATCTTGATGAAATCTGGTAAATCTTATTGCACTGTGCACAAGTTTTTTCAAAGTCAAAGTTCAAGCCTATTTATATACTGTATCTCTTAACTTTGACCTTCAAAAATAACACTAACAAAAACGATGCAACAGATTACTATGGATTTTTTTCTCTTGCCAGCACAAAGCAGGGATATCTTTGCTAGTATATTATAAAATAATAATATTTACTTTGCGGTGGGCTCTTTTTTTATATATTTATTCTTCATTTCTTGTTGCAAGACTGAACTTCTAATGATTTTCGTTAAGACCCTTTAAGTTGTTACCAAAAATGACATAGGGCTGTGAATTGCTTAGAACTAAAACAAAAAGACCCATCAATAAATCCTCCTCAACTCCACCCTTTACTTCTGGAATGTTCTTCCTTCACACAACACATTTTTCTTTTTCTTCTTCTAACTCTGTTTCTTCTTCTATTTCTTCTTGTTTTTCTTCTATTTCTTCTTCCTCTCCATTCTTTTCTTCTTCTTTTCCATTCTTCTGTTTCTTCTTCTTCACCTTCCAGTTTTTACTGGCTATTTTTTTTTTTTTTTTTTTTTTACGGCATATCAACCATTTTAGGTCATTTAATGCCTAGAACAATCATTTTTGGTAAACATTAGATCTTGTACACACAGTTTTTTTAATGACTCATATTACACTATTTGACACATAGCTGGAGGGAATGTGGGGATTCATACCTTTCCCAAGGGTATTAGCCAGAATATGAGCGCAAACGGAACCACTGGGACTCGAACTCGCGTACTACGATTCCGAAGACCAGCTGCCTATCCACTTAGCCAAACCGACTTCCCCTTTACTGGCTATAATTATCATTATTATTATCCACTATTATTTTTTTTTCTTCTTTTTTCTTCTATTTCTTCTGCTACTCCTACTTTTTCTTCATTCTTCTTCTAATTCTTCTCTATTATTCTCCTATTCCTTCTTCTTCTATTTCTTCTCCTTCTTTTGTTTCTAGTTCTCCTCCTCTTACTTCATTCTTCTTCTGATTCTTCTTCTTCCCAATTCCTCTCCTTCTCCTTCCCCTTCTTCGCCCCTATGAAATGATCAAGGTGATGCCCTTCCTATTTGCTACATTGTTAGCATTTCTCCTCACAGTATTATCTTCTGTATCTAGCCAGCATTAAATTTCAAGTAACCCTCCACTCTAGCTCTCCCTCTCCCCTCACCCTCCTTCCACCTTTCTCTCTCTCTCTATCTCACACTCTGAATCGTTTTTCAAATGTTAGACTAATCTTTCCTCTTTACCTAAAAAAAAGGTAGTTCATCTTTTTATTTATGTTCTTGTTTTTCTTTGACTCTTTTTTTTTTTGGCTTATTTTATGTAACCTCGCAACCTGCAACCCGGCACTTAACCAGTCTATCACAAAATATACAGACTCACTGTAATTTGTCAAGATAATTTAATGGATCAATGATTTAATACAACTAGCAAGACAATGGTTCATATTGGAATTGTTTATTTGTATTGTGTTTTACAGCATATCAGCCTTTTATGTCATTTAATTCCAAGAGCAATCATTTTTGGTAAACATTATTTTTTCCACACTTGGTTCTTTGAATAATGCAAAATAAACTATTTAAACCATAGTTGGAGGAAATGTGTAGATTCATACCTTTCCCAAGGACATTAGTTCAAATATGAACGCAAACGGAACAACTAGGATTCAAACTCGCATTCTATGAATCTAAAGTCTTGGAATTATAACTCAAAATTAAAGAGAAGACATTCATTTAAATTTACTCAATGTCAGTGGGGAAGTCATCTTAGACTAATGGATAGGCATTCGAACTTCGGAATCGTAGTATGCGAGTTTGAATCCCAGTCATTCCGTTTGCATTCATGTACCTTTGGGAAAGGTATGAATCCCCATATTCCCTCCAGCTATGAGTTAAAGAGTTCATATTGTGTTATTAAAAAAACAAAGTGTGGACAAAAAATAACGTTTACCAAAAATGATTGTTCTCAGGATTTAATGACCTAAAAATAAAGGTTGATATGCCATAAAACACAAACTAACACACTAGACATCTGTGTTCTGTTTAGCAATATTGCGGCTCCCCAACAGAATGCACTGTGCAGTCCCTCTGCCAACAATATGCAACTTGCATCCCCAAAACATGCTGTATGAAAATTCAGTTTTATTTCATTATTCTATATTAATGTTATATTTTCATGCTATCAAGTGACCTTTCTGTTTGTGTGTATGTCCGCCTTATGCATTAACAGATTCCAGACTGAGAAACATCACTTAGGAAGAAATTAACATTCCTCTCCCTGCTGCACTGTGAGCCAGGAAGGCCAAAGGATAAGTTGGCCAAAATGTGGTGAAATAATAACTATGGAAGATAAGAACAGTCCGTAAAGAAATTAATAAATAGATAAAGAAGCCTCATCTCAATGAATTCCCCAAAAAATAAAACTACACATTTGGTATAGTGAAACAACAGATATAGAAAAATGAGAGCAACAGCCTGCAAAGAAATTAATACATACATTAAGAAGCTTTATCTCAAAGAATTCCCAAATAAATACAATAAGAGCCATTAATCAGGAAGAAATTAACTTTTAATGATTGTAATTAATTATGTCTAATTTTCATAAGCAATAAATTCTTTTCTCCATAGATAAACATTTCTTGTATGTTAATGACTAATATGCTTGTTAATTTCTTAATTTATTTTTTCATTTCTATGCATTGTTTCACGCTCTGAAAACTAAAAGCAAAATATGTAGCCTGCATGGGAAATCAGACTTTTAAACCCCCCTTATTATTTTCATCTTAAATGTCTACCGACTGGGATATGAAAGCTGTACTTATAAAAGAAATGTTGTCATTATCTAAGAAATATAGTATGTTCAAAATTATTGAATACCAAATTCATGAGTTGACAAGTTTGGAACTTTTTCATAATCTGTTTCTCTTACCATAATGCCCAATGTGTATTTGCTTATTATATTTATATTTTTATTTTTCGTTATTTGTATGTATCATGTCACGTAGTGAAGACATTAGGTTTATTTTGAAACTTTCATTTTTAGGCCATCCAAATGTTTGTATTTATTATTCCATTCTTTTATATAAATTTGCTATGTTTTCATTATTTTACCAAGATTTTTATAGCTACACTTCACCTAGACCAAATGATTGTTATCAGCATTAAATGACCTAAAAAGTTTGATATACCATAAAAACAAACAAACAATCAAATAGGACATACCTATATCACCAACTCAAACTTACTGAAAAAAGGAGAAGTACCAATCTGTATACCATGCCAAGAACCCTGCACAGTACACTATATAAGGATGTCAAGAAGAGAATAAGTGGTAATGGCTGGACTTTGAATAGGACACATCTATATCACCCACTCATACTTACTGAAAAAAGGGAAAGTACCAATCTACATACCATGCCAAGAACTCTACACAATGCACTATATACAGACAAGCTCAATTGACCTTGAACAAGTCCGAATAAAACATTATCAAGAAAACAATCTGATGGAGATTTTCAACAAGTTTGACCCTAAAAATATTCTCAGATTCCTGGGAGAAATAAAACTATACAACAAAAAATAGACCAAAAAGTTCTTCTAAATTATGATAACATTTAACTTCCACCCATCATACTACAACTAACATTCTGAAATTAAGTGACCCATAAAGGGTTGTTTTTTTTACAGCAACATATATTAGAAATACCTCTGAATCATTAGTAACATTTAACCCATCATACTACAACAACTAATGTTTCGACATTAAATGATCCATAAAGACTTGATGTACCACAAAACAAACCCAGCAATCAATTAATAAGATTTCTATGCCGTCATTTTTGACAGCAGGGGCATGCTAGAATTAGTGGAATGAACTGTGTTAAGTCTCTTTCTAGGTTTTCTGATTTCATCTTACTATAGTATGAAAAGCCCTTTAAAGCTGTTCATCTTGTTCAAAATAGTCATGTACTACAGATTGTCATTAATTTTCTTGGCTTGGGGCTAAGCAGCTGGAGGTTTTTACAAATCATGACAATAGCAGTTCTGTAGACTCTAAGACTCTAACACAATGGGTTAAACAGAATCTACTTGCTCTTAGGCTGCGGCAGTCAAAGGGACAGAAGGAGGTGTAGATAAGTGACAGGGTAAGGGTGGGTGGGTGGATAGATTGGGGGGGTGCAGAATGGAATAGGAAGGAGAATAAAAGGCAGTTAGAGAAAGGCCTGTTGTATTTGATGAACACATAGTTTCCATTTTTGTCATCAAATTCCATCAACATAAAATCTGTAAATGAACAGACAGAACAAAAAAAAAAGGAGAAACATCCACCCCCCAAACATCCACCAAAAACCCTCAGCCAACAGTGCATGTTAGTAATATTTCTTATATTGTTGACTTTTTATAACCGGCTGTTTTATGCCTTATTTAAAATAATTGACAACATTATCCTCGATTCAATTGATGGAGTAATACAAGTCTCAGGCTACAAAAGCATGGTTTTTAGAGAACAAGAATCATTCTTCAGATTTTTTTAGCTTTTTTATAGGATCTGTAACATTCTAAATAGGTTAGGTTTTCTGCTATGATCAACATTAAAGGGTTCATTAAAGTATTTTCAGTAAAATATTCAAAATAGAAATTTCTTTTAAATCCTGTTTAAAAATATATACAGTATATATATATATGATTATCCGATAATGTTTTTGGTAGCCTCTTAATCAGAACCCAATGCAAAGTGATTGTATTGTATTCAAAATTTACTCTATGAATAATGAACATAAGTAAATTTACAAAATATGGAACATTCCCAAAATTTACTCGTTCCCCAGAAAAACTAAACAAATCCATTTTTAATATTTGAGGAATTACTGTTTAAATTTTTGATAGCCTCTTCCTTAACAGAACCCAATGCAAAATGATTGTATTGTATTCAAAATTTATTCTAAGAATAATGAACAATAGTAAATATATAAAGTATGGAACATTCCGAAAATGTGCCTATTTTTCATGAAACCAACTTAATTTGACTGTTTTAACATTTTAGGATTTTCTTTTTGAAGTACTTTGTATTTTATATAATTCAATATTTTTTTCAAATAACAAATACTCAGCAATCATACTCAAATTTACTCTTTGAATAATGAACATAAGTAAATATACAAAATATGGAACATTCCCAAAATTTACAAAAAAACCCAAAGAAATCAGTTTTTGATATTTGAGGAATGACTTTTTAAAATGTTATGTATTTTACAAGAGCCAATGGTTTTTTCTTAAGCAATGACATTACAGAACAGTTTATATTACTATTGGGTATTAATTTATATATTGCTGTATTGAGTATTTGACTAGAAAATTACTAAAATAGACTTTAAATTTTGCATGGAACTCTAAATCTACGAACAAAAAAGTATTTAATAAAATTGTGGTTAAAAGTCCATATCTACAGATATTAGAAAAGTTACTTGATGGCCTTAGTAGATAGACCATTGACCAAAGTCAAATTCAGTTTTAAATTTAATATTGCTGAATCCAAGTTTTGATAAATATACCCTGAAAAAACTCATATGAAAACAAGTTGTCTATTTTTGTTTATATCCCTTTTATTTTTAGATAGAAGGGATTTTTTTTTTTAAATTGCTGTTGTGATTTCTAGTATATTATATGATAAATACCTGTAGCAACTGTTTTTGCTGCCCTGGGTGGTTGTAAGATCCCCCCTCCCAGCTGGCCATTGATAATCCGTTAACTTTCAAAATTCCAAAAAGCCCTCAAAATATTCATTTTCATGGAACTACAATCAAGGATCAAATTTTAGAATGGTGCTATTAGTCCTTGACTTTCATCTTATTACAGTATTTGTATACATATATAGTTGTCGTCAGAGAAAACCAAAGATTTTTTAAAAACAAAACTTATAATTCAAATTATTAAAAAAATGTTAAATTAAATTAACAGGGTCTTTTTTATTTTTCATTTTTTTTCTATTTTTATTCTTATCCCTTCAAAATGCATATGTCACCTGGGGCTGGCTACTAATGATGAGCCGCTAAATACAAGTGGGGACCTATTCTTATTCATAGATTATTGAAACCAAAATATATCTTTGTAATTTATTTATTACTCTAATATAAACTTCTTTAATCAGTTTGATTAATATTAATCATTGTTTTTGATAGAGTTTTTTTTTCCGTAAGAAGTTACTGAAGCATTTATAAGCAGAGAGACTAGTCTTCTTAATTTTAAACTGTTCAAAGAAAACTATTATATAATGAATGAATGAATGGAAAGAAAAGAAAAGAAAAATAGGTGTGATTTGTTTATCTTGTTGCTGTTCCACCATCTGTAACCAGAAAGCACCTGTACACTATTCAATATAACGCATCTTTTCATAAGCCTCGAAGTGTCCACTCCTAAGTTCTGATCCTTTCTTCAAATTGATACTAACTTTGTCACTCTGCTTATTAAACAGCTGATACCATAAACAATATATTGACAAAAAAAATTAAAATGACATCAACCTCTTTAGATCATTCAGGGATGATTTTATCGAACAAATCTTTGAAAGAATATTAATATACTAGCAGAACCTGTGGAAATTCCATGGTAGTTGAAAGTTTTTAACACACATTTCAGCAAAAAATACTTTCTGATCACATAAGTAAACAATTAAAATGAGGTTGCCCTTCAACAGAAATATTAGTGGAATATATTTTTATCAGACTGTGAAAAAAAACACAAAAACTGCTATAGATATAATTACAAGAAATAGAACTATGGTGAAGCAAAGCATCACTTTTTTCCCCAAAGATTTTTATTTAGAAAAATTATATTATTAGTTCTAAGCTTGAAACTTTTTTCATTCTTTTTAAACATGAATTAATAAAAAGAATGGATATGAAAATTAGAAAACTTATTTTTCAGTCAATTAGCTGAATCGTTCCATTCCCATTTGAGGAAGATTGAAAACTAAGTCTAAGGAAAATCATTAAAGTATCAATTGTTGTAGAGTTCAGAAAATCTAGAAAATACAAGCAAACAAACAACTTAGTGCATCTTCACATAAAGAATAAGAAATAGGAATTAAAGTGAATCTAACCTCTAAAAAGTGTCTGCATGGATCATCATTATTACTTTGGAAATATTTATAATTGGGGTAATATTTTTAGGTTACCAAAATACAGAGATTTACTTATTGGGAAAGATAAATTCTAATAAAATGGGATAGAATTTTTTTTTCCATTTAAATCTCTCAATGTTTCTTTTTTCTTTCTTTATTTTATTTGTTTTTTTAATTCGTCTTCATTTAAACTTCTTTATGGCCTCACAGTTATAAATATGGTCTCTTTCAAAGTTGTCATTAAATACAAATATCTTGATTGTTTGTTTGTTTGTTCAATGTTTTTTTTATTTCCTTATATTATGTTTCTTTATGAATGACTATATTCAGTGTTCAGTCTAGACAGATAATCACAGGCTGCTTCTCTCATTTTTTGTTTTAACTTGCACAGGATCCTCCTGGTATTAAACAAGCATCAACTATAATGAATTAGCAACTCCCGCTCTTCCTCATGCTGATAGTTTATTATTTTAGGAAAATCTGGAAATAGATTTGGCTCTATAAAACAACAAAAATTACCGTTTGTTTAAAAGTAGACTCAAAATATAGAAAAATGATATTGATAGTAGAAATGTCCTGAATAGGTCCACTTGGGACACAATGGATAGGCAGTAAGACTTTGGAATCGTAATATACAAGTTTGAATCCTAGTCATTTCATTTACGTTCACCTTGAGAAAGGTATTAATCCCCACATTCCTTCCAGCTATGGATTAAATAGTATATATTGTGTTATTCAAAAAACTATGAGTCAACAAAAAAAAGAACATTTATCAAAAAATGATTGT
>JAYKTE010440541.1:0-19392 GCA_036873565.1 Xipholeptos notoides | reverse complement strand
GCTAAGAGATGGGAACTCTGACTCCAAATCCTACTGCTGCATTGCAGTCTTCCTTTGGAAAAGGCTATGGAACCTCATCCAGAAAGAAAAGGCATAGTGGCAGACACAATGGATTCCTAGATGTTTTTATCTTATGGTAAAAGCTTGGACTCTGGAATCATCTTATATCATTTAAAAACCCAGTCAAAACCATTATATTCACTTTCAACGATCTCGGGCAGATGAGACTTGTTAACTTAGGAGACTAATTCATTTAGGTGTAAAGATAGCACTGATTCCAAAAACCCGGGTGGATTAAACCCATCAACTCAATGAGGGTGTCTCATCTAAGTGAAGAGCAACACTGATTACAAAAGCCCTTGGATATAATGAGCACATAAAACTGGCCTTGTGTCTAACTTGGGTTAGTGCTCGACCAAATAGATATATCCTAGATGCTCTTATCAATATAAAAATCAACATCCTTATATTCTTTGATGAGTTAATTCAGAAGAAGTAAAATCGTCAAATAGTGGCAACAATGAAGTAACTATTCATCTAATTTCTCTTTCACAGAGCCCAATGACTAGGATCATCCAAAACTTTCAATTTCTGAAACAGCCACAGATTAGTTATAAGATCAATTCTCAGCATTTCAAGACCTTTCTCAGCTGGAAACGAATATATTCAGTTGATCTTATGTCTCTTAGCCTTGTACCATTGGTATTGCACGAAGCATTTATCCACCTCTTTACAGAATGCATTATCATGTTTTGCTTTTATTTCTTTACAAACTAACCCTTGATATCAAGCTCAAAATAATAGATATAAAACTTCTACTAGAAATACTTTTGACAACGATGTGATAATTTTGCCATTCATTTGTTTGCTTGTCAGTCTATAAGTAGATTTACCTAAAAACTAATGATCAGACTCAAGCAAATTTATTAGTCAAGAGATGTGTTTTAATCCAGTGAATTTTCCATTGAACTTTAAAAGAAACCTAGACCAAGATTTGGATTCATGAGATTCTTTAATATTACAAAATCTTGCATTATTTTTTTGTTATATTGTATCTATATTTAAATCTATATTATTTGTCTTTATTGGGATAATTCTAAACCGTATCTTATGAGAAAAATGAAATAAAAATGTTGGTATTTTCCATGTTATGAAATAAGCTTTCCTCTAATACACAAATCTGGTTAAGAAAAATAAAATAAAACAAGACTTAAAGCTTTTAAACAAAATAATATATTAACAGTACTTACAAATGTTTTAGCATTGTGATATAATATGGTATATAATGCAAAAATTATACCGTGTGTAACTTAAATTATAGTTTGTAAACAAGATAATTTTCAGTTAGTTAGATAGTTTCAAATTATTAAATTATAACATGTTAATAAGAGATAGGGAATGTTTGCATATTAATTTTGTTTGAGTAACTTATCTATCACTTGTAAAGTTAGGTAGATAAAGTCACTTTAGTAAATACTGGCTTCTAGTGTAGTCACCTGCTCCAGTCATAGGAATAAATTAAAGCATGTCTGAATCACTTGAACATTCAATGGAAAGTGAATAAGATTATTTTGTATTCTTAAATTTGGGCAGCATTTTCTACATACACCTTATGATTGGATGGGCTTTACCCTGTTCTCATCAATTGCCAACTAAGGGCAATAACACAGTTTGGTGGCAAAGACAGGATTACCACTCTTAGCGCCACCAGCAGGATTCACCTCTGGGCAGGATAATGGCGGAAAATAAAAAAGAGCAATAGACAGTCCCAATCAGTTGTAATGATGCCCAAAAAGAGTCAGTCCACAGATATTAAGTCTAATGTTATGTCTTTTGATTAGTTGCAGATAATGTCATTGATTAATAACAGGCTTTCTTATGAAGGCAATAGTTAAGATGGGACTACTGTTAAAAGTCCCATATTATTTCCTTTATTTCAGCTTTAAAGAGAGTTTTGGGAAAGAAGCATTTGGGTTAGAGACAATGTCTTGAAAATGAATTGGTTAATAAACAAATTGACAATATTATATAAAAATGGCCTTGTGTGTTTCTGTCTGTCTGAGAAATAGTCCCGACCAAACGACGAAAGTGGAGGAGTGATAAAAGCTTAGAATTCTGGAACCATATTATACAAGTTCAAATCCCACTCAAAACCATCACATTCACTTTCATCTGCCTTGGACAAATGGGGCTCGTTAACTAGGAAGAGTAACTCATCTAGGTGGAAAGATAACACTGATTTCAGCAACTCATCTAAATGTAAGGATAACAGTGATACTAAAAACTCAAATAGATGAGATTCATCAACTTATGGAAAGTAACTCATCTAGGTGAAGGACAAAACTGATTTCAAAAAGTCCGGGGATGTAATGAGCACATAAGACTGGCCTTCTGCCTAACTTGGTTTGGTGCTTGATCAGGTATATATCTTCTACCAAACTACTTTACCAATTTTGGGTCTAGAAACTTGATATTTGATATTTTGGCTATTCAGATCTATGGAACAAACTCGATTTGGTTTTGAGCTGGAAAAATAGCTGCTAAGAAGCCAAACTTGAAAAATTGGATCAAATTCAGTTTTTGTTGATAAATTAAATAACTTGTGGCTCATTAGTGATAATAATTTAGTATTCAAACGATTTTTCTTTTTTTTTTTTTTTTTACATCATATCAACCTTTGTAAGTCATTTAATGCCAGGAAGAATCATTTTTGATAAACGTTCATTTTCCTCATGTAGCTTTTTAAATAACATCTATTTAATATCCATTATTTAATCTATAGCTGGAAGAAATGTGGGGATTATTACCTTTCCAAAGGATATTAGTCCAAATGTGAACGCAAATGGAATGACTGGAATTCAAACCAGCTTACTATGATTCCAATGTCTGATTGCTTATCTACTGGCTTAAGTTGGGTTCCCCGGATTTTAAACGAAAAAAAAAACACCCAACATCTTCAACGTCTCACATATGAATCTAATTATGTTACAATCACTCTATAACGAAAGATTTCATACCAAATCTTTATTGTCTAAGTAACGAGCTCCACTGAGAAATAAATCTAATGCATATTCCATTGAATTATGAATTATTTATATTATAAATAAGCCACATTGTAGAAGGCGTTTTTCTTGGCTAATGCCGAAGTCCATTAGCTTATCCACTGTCCCAAGTGGACATCCCCTTATCTATCTCATGAAAAAGAAGAGAATAACAACACCGCATACTTAAAAACAAACTTATGTTTATGTATTAATTTCTTTATGTACTGTTATCCTCATTTTTCATAGTTGTTGTTTTACCACATTTTGGGCAACTTATCCTCTGGCCTTAGTGAATCCACAAAGAATTTAATACATAGATTAAGAAGCCCCATCTCAAAGAATTCCCAAATAAATACAAAGCTTATGTTTATTTGTGTAAAGAGAGAATTACAAGTTGATAAAAAATGTTCAAGTGAGTGAGAAATGGATGTGAAAGGGGAGAGAGAGGGAGACAGATGGACATCTGGTGTAGTAGGTCTGTTAAAGTCAATTAACAGCTGCAAGGGAATTATGATTGCAGTGTGTAGCTAGGAGCTCTGAGAAAGAAAAAGTGAGATAGGTGCCTGATGCATGTTTGCTTCAGAAAATCTCAGGATTTATATAGAGAATGAGTAGGCTCTATAGAATGCCTGATTTGATTGACTCATCTGAAAATGTCCATTTTGATTGGCTGTCCGAGCAATGTTCAGTTTTGATTGATCAGTTAAGGTGTTTACAACTATGTCCATGCGAACAAAGGTTTTTAGCCACTGGCGTGTATGTAAATTTATATGGCAAGTATTGGTTTCTATAGCTATTTGCTCTAAGCTGCATCCCCAGGATGAAAGATTTGTGGTAAATCTGTTTTTTTTTTCAAATGATTAAAAGAATAAAAATCTGAAACATTCTTGTGTAAAGTTCTTAAAGAGGAGAGTTAGTTTCTCTGCAAAGGAGTTTGAAATTTCATGTTTTCAACAGAGTATCACTTGTTGATATTCAAATGGTCAGTGGAGGGGAGGAGGTAAAACTAACCTATTTTCAATTTTAGAATTTTTTAAATTTGTTGTGTTCATAATGTATGTTGCAATGTAAAGTTAAAAAACTCCATTAGATGGACCAAGTAAATACTTTAAATGGAATGACTATTTTTAATTTGACACTTAACTTCTTCCTCAGTTACTTTTTACATGGAGTATTTGTTTTTAATTGTTAAACTTTTTTTTTTAATCAAATTTTAACCCTTTTTGTCACCTTTAAAAATAAATATTTCCAGGTGTATTTTTTAATGAGGCTTGATAATTTAATTGACCGAAAAATGTTTTAAATTGAACAAAAAACAAGGTCTCCAGCCAGCTCAGCATAATAAATAAGAGAAAACAACAATCATTGTGATTTATTTATTGTAACCTCTCGTTTGTTGCGTAAATGTCAAATTAAAAATATTTTTCAAAGAATAATTTATTTTAAAAAAACAATACACGAAAAAGAATGAATAGTTCTCTTTTTACTTTTTATCATTATTATTTTTCGAAATCCTTGAGATGATAGTACTTGTAAAAATAATAGTTCTAATTAATTCTAAACATAAAAGAAAAAAGATTTATTCGTTACATACAAAAAATAACAAACAAAAACGCGCATGCCACGCACGTGTTTTGTGAAAGATTACGCACGCATTAGGAGTGAAAAAAAAAACAAGTGCATTCATTCCACTGCATTTCAGCGGGGGCGCACAGAGCGCACACGTACACAACGCACACGTGTGTATTTGCATAAATGAGCAATCAATGAACATTCACAAAAATATTTCTTTGACATTCGTAGGTAAACCAACGAACATTTATATTAGAACTGAGTAAAAGTTAGCAAAACAAGAATTGTATAAAATATGCTAACATGTTTTTTTATTCTTTGTCGGCTATTTTCGGAAAGGTTCGTTATCATTCGTTAAGTCACTTATCAGTTTTTTCAAGATATCGCGAGTGCACCACTAATCTCGCGTTGTGATGCGAGAGTTGCAGGTTAAAAATGGCTGCCAGTTGTATCTATGCAGCTCGAATGTCCGTGGAGTGTGTCGTCTTGATCGCCTCCCAGGTCTCTTCGAGGCGACGGCTATGAATACATTTACGACGCATCACTACCAAAAAGACGGACGTTGCTTGAGAGAGCTCGGAATCGGTTCAAGCCCCGATGGGGTCGCATACTTTGGATATCCTCCGACAGGGAATTCTACCTTCCCTTACCGGAGGATGGTACTACGATCCTAACCAAAGCACCTTCTCTAACATCTTCCATCTGTACCTATGGCTATTTCTACTCGCCCTGCCGCTAACCTTGTACCTCGTGAGTATTCATTCCTCTGCGACATATATAATCCTTTATTTATTTGTTATTTCAACTTCTTAGTGTTGATTAAATGACAACAAAATTACGTACAAAATTTCTAAAGGAACAGTTAGTTACACTAAAACACATCTATATTTATCATTACATTCACCGATAGTGGTCAAAAAGTGGGGGTCCGATTTATAATGAGGTATAAATTAGAAATATACACCCTATTAGTATTTTTTTCCTTTTGTTTTCAAATTTAATTCATTAGAATTTCTCCTATTTTAAAGAATTATATATAAATCCCCCTTTTAACAATACACCCACACAAAAAAATCTTAAATTTATTTTAGAATTAAACGAGAAATATATTTAAAAAAAGGTTTGGTTTCGGTAGTAAAATGCCAGACAATTTTAATTATTCCTCGTAGAAACTTTTTGAAATCTCGTTTGTTTTGGTTTTTCAACACTATTTATAAGATATAAATAGAAAACCAATAATTTGATTTAAAATGCAGTATTCTGTATTGTAAACATTAAACTGATGAAAGAGGTGAGGTACAATTGCAATCAATGAGCCCACCCAGTTCACGGGCCAGGACACTTTAAAAAAATTACCAACCAACATCTTATTGTGTGTATTTTTCAATAAACAACACTTATTATAAAATCCAATCATTAACATATCCCTCAAACAATTATTAGCTTATTTACACCCACTTATCTTTTTATATATTTTATTACATCAAAGCAAAAAAAATGGAGGATAATGATTTGTGTTTGTTGTTTTAATGCTCAAGCTAGCCCGTTTAAGTATCTGGTTTTATTATGTTCTTTTTAAATATTTTTGTCTTTTTATAGCTTCATTTAAAAATGATTTTAAAAAGTTGATTGTTTTTGTAAAAAGAGGAACAAAACATAATTACCAACTCTATTATTAGCAGCTAAAAATCTTAGTCATTTTTTTTCACTTAGTCATTTTATTTTACTCATTTTCCCCACTACTCACCTTCTATCTCCTGACGTTTTAATTTTAATTCAACACATTTTTTTCTGAAGGTGACTTCATTTGTGTCTTTGCTATTTTTTGCCTTCATCTTTTTTGTTCTTCAAATAATCAGCAGTAAAAAAAAACTGAGTGAACTCAACAATAATGGTTAATTTCTTATATTTTACTTTTGCTCATAAACCAAAACCATCAAAGAAGCAGTTTTAATTTTTACAAATCGTCTTCATAAACCCTACGTCGAAATGTCTCGGGATGTTCAAACAAAACATGACAAATAATAATAGTGTAAATATATCAAAATTCTTTTCTACGAAGATTTTTTGGTAAGATGTTTAGTCACGTGACTATTTAATCGTTGTCCTCAAGAAAAGCGGGCGGATTTAGCAAAAAATGAAATTTTCTTTTGGTGACCAAAACCAACTCAAACGACTTTGTCAGTTAGTGTTAAAATTAGTTAGAAAAATATTTAATTTTTTATTAATTAGTACGAAAACTGTAAAGTATTATTAAACCGAAAATTTTTATTACAAAAAAAAAAAAAATACAACAAAAAAACAACTGCAATTCAAACCTTCTTTAAAAAAAGAAAAAAAAAAACAGAAAATGATTATTGAGACCTTGTTGGTGGCACTTACTAAATTCTTTAAAAATCATTATTATTTTCATCACTTAGTGTCACCGTGACTGTACTGTACTACTACTGTGGTTCTTTTAAATTCTAATATTTCGCCTTTTTAGGACACATAACAATAACATTCACACTACTTGACCTGTTAGGAACCGTCCGTACTCGTTAGATTCAAGCTGTTTTAGCTTTATTATTTTAGATGTAGTGAGTGGACTGGAGTGACTCCACCAGCTCCATCACCCACCAAACTAACCAGTCCAACCACCAACACCGCTAGCAGTAATGTGACAAGTGTCTTGGGTTATGAGTTCGTATCTTAGTTAAGGTAGCGAGAGAGAGAGCTAGAGCTCCCACTTTAGTAGTCCTTCCTTGGTTGGCAATTAATTTGTATTTCCGATTTTTTTTGCACACTTATTGTCTCAATATTTTGTTTTAGTTTTAAAAATAATTGTTTTTCTTTCCCATTTTGTTTTCATTGTCATTTTTATATGTAAAACGAAAAACATCTTCGTCACACGTCAGACACTATTCAGACTAATGATATTTTTTTAAAATCATTAATGAAGAGATAACTTCCTTCTTCATCCATGACAAAAAAAAATATAACATAATTACCCATTATTTCTTGCTCAAAACTAAATTTCATTTTATGCTATTATTGTCTAGATCAGTTTTTACCGAGTCTGGAAAAGACATTTTTGACATTCGTCGGGCGTGTGTGGTGTCACCACAAATCACTGTAAATTTTGCAACGTGTATTCAAAATTCCTGTAAATCTGATTCTCGTACCCCTTTAATCGATTTTCTCTTTCTTTCATACCAAGTAAAGACAGTTTACATTAGATATATATATATTACAATATTGTACATGTCGATTAAACCTATTCCAGTTAAAAAAAAAAAGACCAGACCAGTTTCAGGTATTGCTCACTAAAACCAAGATTATCATTGTGACTGACTGACTGACTGAACTGTGAAAAGTGACTAGTAAGTGCTGTTTGGCCATCAGTCAGTAACTAGTCTAGTCTACATTCAAAATTAATTCATGTTATTTGAATGATAGTGAGTACAATAATAGTACAGTCAGTCAGTACATTGGTTGCCCAGTTGCCCACTTTATAATATATTTTTTTAAAAACAAAGATCATAAAAGTATTTTAGCTAAGTGACTATGCTTTTTAATTAGTCATTTTTTTTATTGTAAAGAAAGGTTATTAACTTGGCCCACTTATTCACTAATGTCCTTAATTTTTAATCACTTGGCCTTCAAGTTTGGTGCTGCTGCTCCTGATCTGCTGCCAATCCTTTGTAGACATCTGTTTTATATTCCTGAACTTGAATTCTGGTTTGTGGTAATGACATTAAAATGCAGTCTACTTTTAGTGTTTCTGTTTCACCTCGCTACAGCAAATTCACAGTTTACCTGTTACAATCCCTGAAGTACATCAAACCCTACTGTATGAAATCTGACTCCGAAAAAGAAGTTACTTTTCTTTATCATAAAACTCTTCTCATTTCATTGAGGGATAAAAACATTTGTTCTTTTTTTTTCTATTCTAAAATGCATTTTTTTTTTATAATGAATAACTTTAAATTGACTTCTTGAAATAATTATTTTGAAATAGAAAAAATCTGAATTTTCTTTTTTAAATGTCAGCTGGCACGCCATAAAATGAATCTGTGGGGTCACAAGCAAAGTAAACTACTACTGTGAGCATCAATAACAATAAAGAGTGAAAACATGTATTATCCTAAATCAATTAAAAATACCTTTGCTTCTTTGTAAAATCTCTTAATGATTCATAAAACCCTTTAATTACAGTTGTCAAGTTACTACCAATACACTGGCTCTTTGTAGGGATTATTACTTTTTCACAAAATCATTAATTATTTCTTTACTAAGTTTTGTAAAAAGTATATACTTTGTATATTTTGAGAATTTTTTTTCTAATTGTGATTAGTTAATATGTGTGATGAATAAGTTAGTTTATATTTTTGTTTTAAACATTGCTCTGGAAAGATTCTCTATAATTTTAATATTTTTTAAATATTTAATTATATAGTTAAGATTAAAGATTTAAGTTGTTTTTCATCTTCTTATTACAAAGAATACTGTTGCCAAATATTGATGCTATGTCATTTTGTCTATTTAAATGAACTATACAAACAACACAATTTTCATTCGGATAAAAGCAAATGAATATTAAACTTTTGACTAAAGATTTTTTCTTAGCACATCAAACTAATCTAAAATTAAAACCAAAGCTAAACTAATCTTGATAAATCAAGATCAGTAAAATTTTAATTTAAAGTTATTTTCTGAATTTTTAATAAAACTTTCAATTTGAATTGCAGTTGTTTTTTTGTTGTATTTTTTTTTTTTTGTAATAAAAAATTTCGGTTTAATAATACTTTACAGTTTTCGTACTAATTAATAAAAAATTAAATATTTTTTCTAACTAATTTTAACACTAACTAAATGAGTTTATACAGATGCAAATAAGATTCTTTCTAGTTTTATTGCATGTGGTTTAAAAAGTATATGACAAGATTATTGTCACATGAGTTCATTATAAATTATAGTTCTTTCCAGTCAACTCTTTATAAAATTACATTCTAGAAGAAAATGACAGTACTCTGTACATCTCCTGCTTAGTTTGCTTTTATTTAAATGTTTTACATATACTTACATAAATTTCTAGAAAATATTTTTAACTATGGGATATTCAATTCTAACCAGGTGAAGAATAATCATACAGTTCTTGTTATTGGTGGGATTTGTTTGTTGCATTGAGGATATTTCTAAGAGTCTTGCTCCACAGAGAGTTTACCCATAGTATTTAAAGCATCAGTCATCCATCATTGCAAAAATGGAGATGTGTTTAAGGAACATTAAGATTTGTTATATCTGTATAACTAACAGGGAGACCCCTAGCCAATTGCACTGCGTGGAATGATACTTTTTGTAAAAACTGGTGTAATGCAGGTGTAGCTTGTAGCTAAGACATGAGGCAGTGGGAAGAATCTTGGTAAATTCCTTGCAGCCTTGGTATATTTGTGGTATTTGCAATTTGTACTTTTATAGATATATTGATCTGTGCATAAAAAGATGTGTATTCATGATCTTTCAACCCTTATGCCATTTGTATAACTCATTCAATATAATCTCAATCTTTATGTATTTAAACATTTATTCCAGAAATTGTTGGCTTTGTAAATTTCATGGAAATAATTGAAAATTATGGGTTTACATTGCATTCTAACTGACAGAAAAGAATAAGAAATAAAAGTTCAACTGAAATTTTTTAGCTCACAATACACGATTATACAATGTTTAATGTTCAATTGTTTGTTTGATTCAAAGACATTTATTAACTATGGTATTTCAATCAGCAATTTACTAAGAAACAAGAAATTCATATTGAACTTCAAATAGCTCTGTAGATCCAATATTTCAGATACATTTTGCAAAAGATCTCAATATATGATTTTTGATAGCCGATTGGTTATGCCACTGATGTGATATTTACCCTAAGCCATTATGTTTGGTTTACTGTTAAAGTTTTCTTTCTTATTTTAGTCAGTATCCAAAATTTTATTCTTTGATATGCCTTAGTACCTGGTCTCACTATATTCACTGACTCTGGTGTATAAACCTTACATAGAGTTTTTCTGCTACCTTTCTCACTTTTGGTATTATTTTTACTTTACCTTTCGAATCATAATGGCCTATCATCATTCCATGATGTCTCACTATTCAACTTATCTCTTTATGTATCCAGTAGACTTCCATTTTTTTTGTTAGGACTTCCATTTCCTGCCATGCTTCATGGTTTTATTATTTTGTACAACTGAATTTTTAAATAGAATTAGTGTGCTGACTGTTACTTCCTTTGTAGCCTTAAAATCTGCCACAAAAGCAGAACTTACTAGTTGCATCAGAAAAGTAGAATAACATCCTGCTATCTTTTGAAAAAATAGAAAATACTAATATTCTTTTGTTTTTGCATTTGTTCTTACAGCTGTAAGTTACCATTCTCTTTATTATATTTCTTGTAATTTAAAATCTTTTTCTGAAAAGTTGGTTTTAGCTTCAATTGGATTTAAAAAATGTTTATTCATTATTTAGAAATATCTTTTTGAATTTTTGCTATCCTTAATAAATAAACAGTTGGGTGACAAATTTCAAATTGATAACATCAAACCGATTTGTAATAATAAATCATTTCAATTAAAATTCCCGAAAAGAAGACAAAGTATTTTCTCTGCTTAAACTTCTAATTTATCAGAAACTGAAAAAAGCAATGAAATTAAGAGAAAAAGCACTTGGTTTTCTGAATTTATTAGAAGAGTTTGGATTATTATTTTTATTCAAGTTATTTGATTTCTGCTTTTTGAATCTTTGGTGTTATCTTTAATAGACAATTCCTGAACTTCAATTCCAACATCCATGCAATGTAAAGAAAGGTATCATTCAGGAGGAAATGGCTAGATTCAGGGATGACGTCCATTGAAATGGTTACTCTGAAGGTGTAACCTGGACCCTTAGTAGTTGTGATAGGTCAACAAAAAACAGTTCCCAGAAGTGCACCACAGCGTGTACTTCCCATATGTGAAGAGCATGTTGGAAAGAACTAAAAGAAATATGTAGTCCTTATTAGATTAAAATCATATTTAGAAATGATACCACTTTTTGCAAATATCTAATCCGAGTTAAACCTACAGTGGAACAAAGCATAATAAAGAACTGTGTGTATTGAATTCTATGGAGTTGTGAGAAACTATACAAAGGTGAGAGAGCTTGCCCACTGGAAGCGAGTTTAGAAGAATGTTGTAAAGCTGTGGTGAAAAGACAGAAAAGTCTTTGGTTGTGTACATCTGGAAAGAACAGGATATCATCTGCCCAAGATGGAATAAAATGAAATAGAAAAAAACGATGGAAAGTCAGATACCTGAAAGAGGCAGCTCATATACTAAATCATAAAGATCTCCTAATTAGACCTAGCATATAATTGAATAGGAACCTGTAATAATAAGCACTGGATAGAAATATTGAAGAACATAAAATAATAAAATATGTTAATTGTAATTTCTCAGTAATGAATAAAGTTAGTTGCTAAATAATAAACTTCAGAAATGCCCTTAATAGCTAATTTTCAAAAATGTTGTAAATGTGTTTTTCATTTTTGATTTTATATTTCGAATGATATAATATCAGACTTGATTACATCATTATTGTTTTTTAAATGTGATAATGTATTTGTAAGTGTTAGCTGATTAGGTGAAGTATGTTGCTGATGAAAATTTTGTATTACTGATATCAGATAAAAGAAGAAAATAATTGATAAGAATTTTATTTCATTATCATCCATTTTGTTTTTGTTCAAAATGTTCATAAACTTTCTATCTTTAGACACATACAATCATGTTAAATGTCATATAGTGAAGCTATGGTGTGGTTCAGCTATGCAGTATGGTACTCATATACAAGCTGCCATAGATAAATATATAGTTCTTAATTTTTTTATAACAAATACATTTTCAAATATTTATAGAATTTTAACCTTATTTATTTGTTCTTAAGCAGCTAATTTAATTTCTATTCTAAAATTCATATAGAAAAAATCTTAAAATCTGATGGCACTTATAATCCATCTTATCTCATAAATAATTCATCATTTGACCATTAGTTTATATTATGAAAAATAAACTATCAAATTCCAATCTCACTTTGAAATGAGTTTTAAGATATTAATAACACAAATTATAAGTAATTATGAACATATCACAGCTGGCTAAATAGACTTTGCTCTGTCCCTCCTATATGAACAATGTTTATAGATAAAGTAATTTTTTCATGAGTTAATCTTGCAGAAAGTTTTGTTTTGAAAAATTTAGTTCTTTTAGAGTTTTTGCGAATTTATTCAGAATTAAATTTTTGATCTGATTCTTTTCATACCACCCTTGGAGTCTTTTTCAATTTTTTCTTATTTTATATTAACTAGTCTATTTTTAAAATTAAAAAATTAAGTTTCTTAGTAAAATTAAAAAGAAAACACTTAGGAATTTGAAAATTCCTTTTTACTTTGAAGACTTTAAAAAAATTCAAAATTGAATTCTAGATAGAATTAAAAAAAAACAAAAACACACATTTTGGAATTGATTATTTACAATTTTTAATTCAATTGTCCATGGCAATAAAAATATCTTTTTTTTATAAATATAATAAAAGTTAAGTTTCATGAAGTTGGCCATATGTATGTAACATAACAAAACTCAAGATGAAGGGGTGGGTTAACATGCTGTACGATTAGCTATTCTATTCTCTCCAAACTAAGATTGCTTTCGAGAAAAAGAATAAAAATATATTTAATATTTTTATTTACAAAAGTACATTGTTTGTTGTTGATGTGATTCTAAATGTTTGTCACCCTGAAACTGATGCCTTACAGAGATGGACACACACACACCCACACAAACATGCAAGATGGACAAAGACATAGATAGTAGCCTTCTGTGCCAAACCAGTACTGCAACAGGAGCATGATTATTTATCCAAAAGGTGGGGTACATGTAGGGACAGTTGGGTTCCCCTCACCAATGGTATCTCGCTTGGAGGCCCGAACAGGGCAGCAAGCAAACACAGAGGAGGCCTCTCCGGGAACGTGGGGCCCAGAGCAGACTGGTGATGTGACGATGGGAGAGGAAGGCTCCCATCTCCTTATATAACACATATGGGACAAACATTTTTACTGTGTTTAGTTAAATTTGTGTTATTTTTGGTCAAATAATGACCAATATGATGAAAAATAGTCATATCTTGTTTGTATATAAATTTTTTCTTTAACTATTTCCTATAAATTCTTGAGAAAAATTAAAGATATATTTTTTAGCAACCAAAGGTTAAGGTTCTTGATTACCCTGAAAAAAAAACTAATCACATTTATAGCTTATGTTATTTACAGTGACAAATAAAACCATTGATCCAAATCTCTTAAGTATCAGTCTAATGAATTTGTAGTTTACTTAAAATAAATATAAATAATATAAATATCTGTATATATAAATTTTCCCTTTCTTATTTACATTTCTTTAAGTTAAATACTTTTTTGAAAACTCATTGTCCATCTTGTTTTCTCACCCGTAGTCAATTATCTTGATAGCTAAGAAATACTTTAATTTCATACACAATGGCCTCAGACATCACTCATCACAATAGTTGCCATTTTTGTTTCTTTCTTTTAAAGTAAATGTCAAAAAAAAAATTTGTAACCAATTTTATTCTTTTTAGCAACCACTTAAGAAAAATGTCAAATAATACTGGAATCAACAATTTCAGTTGAATTTCACAAAAAATTTATTTTTTGCAATTACATCCTGTTCTTATTGTATACCAATTTCATTTCTGTGACTATTTGAATATATCTCTCTACTGTTTCATTAACATTCTGTTTTTATATGTTTCAGGACCTTTAGATTACTTTAAAGAATTATAAATGACTTCTCCATTAATTCTGGATTTACATAGAAAATACTCGTCTAATTCTTTAAATGCAAAACCATTATATTGTGAATTGAAATTTAGAAGTTTTAAATATATGTAACATTTGTGTAGGAAACCATATACAGTGCTTATAATGAATTTTTGTTTAATTATTCTTGTGATTATGCATCATGGAATTTTCAAACTCAAATTCCAATTTAAACTACCGTAAGAATTTGATAAATATTATGAGTAGGTACCATAAAAAGACATTTTACAATTAAAAAACTTAGTTTATAAGGTTTATTTGAATATGCCAATTTTTAACAGAAAGTAATTTTCCCTGTGACCAATTCACATTAATAAAGATTCCATAGGCATCATCTCATATTTCATTGAAATTTCAATAGATAGCATAATCAATTTTTAATGAGTACACAATTTACAAACTTTACTTAATTTAGCAGGTTCTCTCTTTCGCTTTATGATTTCAAGTTTCATTTGAGTTTATTTGTCTCATAATATGCATTGTTGGAGTTATATTTCACCTATAGTTAAGAAAAAAGGGAAAATGATTCATATCTTTCTAAAGAATATTAGACTGTATATGAACATAATGGTCCAATTAGTATGAATTTTGTTTGACAATTCTTAACTAAAAACATTGACAACTAACCCATAAAGGTTTCCCTATTACATTTGTAGAAGACTTTGGAGTTACTGTTTCACAAGAATTAAAGAAAGTTATTGATAAATTCAATACAAGGAATTAAAGCAAAAAAGAAATAAGGACAGTTTATAAAAAAAATTAACATCTCAAGGCTTGGGTGATGGAATAAAAACAATTTAACCTGTTTGACTAAATTAAAAGTAATGTTTGAAAATTTCTTACAAAAGTTTTCAAGTTAATGTAATGTTCCTGAAAAATCTCAGAGGGTACATAATCTAAAATCTGGTCTATCAAGACGATATTGTATGACAAATAAACATAGTTTTCTTAGCTAAAGTTTAAGAACTCAGGTTTTGTATAAAGTCTTCAAGAATTTTCTTGCAATATTATGTGCAGATAACTTTGATATTCTGATTTTAACTTTCAAGTATTTTTTTTTTTTCAACATTAGAACAGTTAAAAATGTCATTTCTTGATTAATCCTGCATTACCTTAGGATAATATGGTCTGCTTTACTGAACAGCTGATACTGGTGACAAACCATTCAAAGTACCTTACTTAGCTGATCATAAAATACATGATCTAGTGTACATAGTGTATAATTACATTGTTTGATATAATTGATTTTGCTGAAGGTCATTAAAAATCAGCTTGAAATGCTACTGTTTACAGACATTGCTAGCAGATGCTATTTTAGGGCTGACCAGATCAAAATAAAAAAGGTATTACTTTATAATCATCAAGGTGCATGTGTAAAAGTATAATCTTATACCTGGTCAAATAAATAAGAGATTTGATAACTGTTTTGTGAATTTTTACTTATAGTTTTATATATTGTGTCCAAAAGTTTGAGATTGGATGTCTTCAGATAACTTGTTTAAAGACTGGAACAATAAAAAAAAAAAAAGATCTATTGTGGTCAAATTTTTAAAATTAAATACAATTCAATTTTGTAAATTTGGTCTTTGGTTGATAATTTAGGCTGTAAATGCCTTTCTAGGATCTAAAGAATTTGAAAATTGTGGTTCCTAAAATAAAGTAGAAACCCCTAACAACTTTTCTTTATACCTGTCTAACTGTGTATATCTGTTTGTTTCAATGTGATATGTATGTATCTATCGATAGCTATCTATCTGTATTATTTATGAAATTTGTAGTCCCTCCCTCCTTTTTTTTGCTTTAAAAACTAATTTGGCTTACTCTACTAAAGTGATTTATAATTGAAAAATTTCCTGTGACTAGTAATCTTATGATAAACTGACTATATATATTGTTATTTAAATGAGTATTGTAGTAATATGTAGATGCAGATATTGGAAAAATGGAATAGGTTTAAAAAGTTGATGGGAAATGTTGGAAGGGAAAACAACTTCCTCAATATATTCAAATACTTTATCAATTGCAATATCTTTCTTGATGTTCGAAAGGTTTTAATGCAGGTTTGTTTCTTGTTAACCTAGTTGTAACAAATGAAGTCTGCTTAAAGCTTAGTAACCTTAATAAAAGATTACCACATGTGAGAGCATTTTCAGTGTCAATATACCTACAACAAATAAGTTGTTAGCAGATTGAAATATATAATACCTGTGATTAGCGTATATTTGTATCTATGGTCAGGTGTTTCATTACTTGCTTTATCCATTTACTTACCTCCTGACCTTGATTAAATGTTGGAATGTTTCTGGTATTGCATTTGGAAAATCTAAACATCTTGTACCATAGAAAATATGAAGTAAAATCTATTAAATGTGTTTGTACAGAAGTTGTTATATTTTAATTAATATGTATAGTATAGTATATATTATATAGAAATGAGGATTTAAGATAATTCAGATTTTGAGTGGAAACTGGTGTTAAATAAAAATCTTTTTGTTATTTTTTTTCTTATTAGTAAAAGTTGTATTTTGTAAATCAAAACTATTGCTGTATTACTTTTAAAATAAGACCTGTTTGCATGGTTCAAAATATAGAAGGGTATTTTTATGAAAATCTTTTTTGAAATTGAAATGAAATAATTGCTCAATTTTTGAGATTTTATTTTATTCTTTTCTATTAGATACAGGAAACACTTGTCTGAGAGAAGTAAAAATAAAATAGAAAGAAGAGAATGATAAATAATAATTACAGAAAAAAAAAGTTCTTTAGTCTGATAAAGAAAATTATAATATAGATAAGTAGTAATGCATTTTGTAATTTTCTTTATTTAAATGATAAAATTATTATGCTAATAAAGATGATTGCTGAGCAATGCCTAGTGACTGCATCTACTTTTTAATTTGGAAATGTAATAAAGAAAACAAAAACACTCTTATTGAAGTTGAGAAGATAGACTAAGTGAGTTTCAATTTTGACTGGATTATTTCATTTCATACTACTCAAAATCAAGATATACACTCAGGTTTTATTAATAAATAATTAAGATTTCAAATTAAAAATACAGTATATAGATTAGTAATTATAGTAATTATCTCTCTTTAACTGTAATCGATTTTCAAGTTCATGGATTAAATTCAAGCATTACTAGATGAATGAATGTGAAGAAAAGGTGTACTGGGCTCTGTCTGTAAAGTTCTATACTACTTTAGATTTTTCATTCTGTGACTTACACTTAATGTGGAAGAAAATATCGAAGCAAAAAAAGCCAACACTCCCCTGATCATCATACTATTTTTCCAAAGCACAAATGTTGCACATTTCTGAGAATTTAATAACAACAACACACTCTTTTAAACAATTTTTTAGAGGAAAATAAAACCATCATTGATGGCAGTTTATTGAAACTTAAAAAAAAAACAACAAAAAAACCCAGATAATGTTATTTTTCATCATCATTGTTATAATTAGTATCATTATTTTCTGCAGCATTGTGTTTGGTTTGTTCATGTATTTCTAGCACACATGCTAGATCTGTGCATTGTATTTTATTCTGGAGACACATGCAAATGTCTGCATATGTTCAATTATCTTAGATTTTGCATAGCAGTTTATTAAATCCATTAACATCACTGGAGCAAGAGGAAGATTCATTCAGTGGAATTCTAACTCACCATTTTCCATCTTACATCTGTGGCAAACTTGTATGTTTGGATTTGCATAGAGACCTGCTTAGTAATTAGCTCTCTTGATATCTTCATTGGGAGTGTCTTGATTTGAGGGCACTGTAATTTCCAATTTTCTTTGAACTCTGAACATAGTGTGTCTGGCGTCGTTAGAACTAGGTATGTTTTGCTGCCCATACAATCTGCTAAAAAATGTTTTTAATAATTTTGCTGGGTCTGCATTTATATTGAATTGATCACTAAGATCCTTGAATTCAGGACAAAATTATTTCTCTTTCAGTGATAAACCAAAGGTTTTCTCTCTTTTTTTTTTTTTTTGGGCCAGTAAAAGGAGCTTACACTATTGCATCCAATCAAGCAATGCCTCAGTGATTTCCTCTCCAATACTCTTGTTTATGGCTTTCAGGTTTATTGTTTTTACTGTATCAAAGTAAAAATTGACTGGAACTAGGATTTGCAGAGCAAATCCGATAATAAATACAACTGTATCAGAACATAATACTTGTATTAGATCTGATTATTTGCTTCTTGTTGCGAGGTATAAAGTCTTGCCTTCCCAAAAGGGAAGTGGAATGATAAAGCGCAGTTGAAGAAATCTTTACCCCCACTTTTGTTTTAAGTATCTTGTTTTATATGAGCGAGTATCCATTTCATGAGTTACTTTTATTTGCTTAACAAACAAATCTTTCAATTTATTTAATCTGATGATTTCTTTGCTTTTAATAATTCTTGTTTGAACTGTTTTGGCAAAGATCTTAAATGCCTTACCACATGAAGTTTTGCCTTGTCTGTATAGGTTTGGTTGGTTTTGTCAGGTACAGGGTGAAGTCTAGGTAACGAGAGTTGTGACAAGTAACGCTGATCGCAACATGATTTTTGTTTCTGATTTTCAATAGCAGTGATTTAGTTTTTATTTTCCTATTCAGCTTGTTTTAAATTAACCGCAACTGTAGTTTTTCCTCATTTCTTTTGCTCGACCCTTAGGACACAATTGTTTTTGCTTTTTGACACAGTATACATGCATTATATAAATTATAAATTGAGCTGGCGAGCAAAGACAGTTGTCAGCTTTTTTTTTTTTTTTTTTTGTCAATATTTGTCATGAGATGCTCTAATATATATATATATATATATATATATATAGTAAAAATAAAAAGATAAAATCCAAATACCTGGAAAAACGGCGGTT
>JAYKTE010440430.1:0-10358 GCA_036873565.1 Xipholeptos notoides | reverse complement strand
TGTACTACGTATCCAAAGACCAAGCTTTTCCCACTGCTCCAACCTCACTGGCCAGTCAGCTGAAAGTGAATGCAATGGTTTTTAATGGGATTTGAACTCGTGTACTACGTATCCAAAGACCAAGCTTTTCCCACTGCTCCAACCTCGCCACCCAAAAATGTATGTATGTATGTATGTATGTATGTATGTATGTATTAATGGGAAATAGGACAAATAGGAATAAATGTGTTGCTTTTTAATCTATATCCAAATATATATTCCGCTTATACAGCATTTTCAAAGGATGAAATGTGGGAGAGAAAAAAATTAAACGTCCATCCTTGTTTAAAATTGAACGTCTCTATTTATAAAGATGTTTACGTTGTCAATGACGACTGTAAAGGATATTATTATTATTATTATCATTATTATTATTATTATTATTATTATTATTATTATTATTATTATTATTATTATAAGATCTCACACCAATCACCAGGCACATGTGCACGCGGCAACCAGTGGGTTCCACTTGGTCAGAGTGACAACAAGTCTGATTTCCAGCAGGTTCCGCGCCATTCCAGTCAACGACTGTATGGCACAAAGACATCTTGGGCTTTCACCCATCCGCGTCCACATATTATCTATATATCAATAAAGTAGCGTGTGTCTTATTTTGTGTGTCACGCTTACATCAAAAGCAACGACCTCACCTCCCTTTAAAGTCATTCTTTCTTCTTTCTTTTTTAATCGTTAAAACCATTTTAATCATATTTTAGATGAGAATATATTTGTTATTAAAGCACTTAAAAGAATTTCCAAGCAATTAACTTGCAGTTTTGAACTATTTCTCAGGATTAGTTTAAATTTTAAAAGGTTAAATTTACTTTCTGATATTTCAATTACTGTGGAATTTCCACAGGTTCTGCTAGTTATGATTATTATTATTATTCAATTAAGTTGCAGTTTTGAACTATTCTCGCAATGTGTTGAAATTTAAGAATGTAAAATTTACTTTCTAATATTTCAACTACTGTGGAATTTCCACAGGTTCTGCTAGTTATTAGTATTACTAGTATTATTATTATTATGTATGTATGTATGTATGTATGTATGTATGTATGTAAATGAAAATGTACAAAAGTATTGGATATTTTTAATAATAAAATGAACCTTTTTTCAGTTGTAAATATTGATATTATGATGGCCTAAGAAGATAATTTTATTATGGACATGCACAGGGGCGGACTGAGCCATCAGTAAATCGGACCAGGTCCTAAGGCCCCGCACTGTAGATAAAATTATCAAGTATGTCCTTGTTAAACACTTAAGTACATGCATTCCGACTCGGGTCACTCCGCTTAACCTGCACATCATAATGGATGTTTAATGGCCTTAGCTGACTACTGGACATAGTTAAGCCAATATGCACAGATCACCTGCTGCACAACCTCTACATGTGGCATTTAACTGTAAAAATATGAGGAGGGGGCCAATTGTATTTTGTGCCCGAGAGCCCATAACACTCTCAGTCCGCCCCTGGACATGCACCAGAAATATAGTATCATTCATAAATCTTTTAAAATATGTTCATATTGTTCGAGCAAGTTTATAAATACTTCTACCGCTAATCCTGGGAAAGTCGATTTGGCCCAGGGGGTAGACAGTCGGACTTCGGAATCGTAGTACGCGAGGTCGAATCCCAGTCGTTCCGTTTGCGTTCATATTCGGACTAATACTCTTCACATTCCCTCCAGCTATTGGTTACATAAATGTTATTGAAAGCAAAGTGTGGACAAAAACTAACGTTTACCAAACATGATTGTTCTCGGCATTAAATGACCTGAAAATGTTTGATATGCTGTAAAACACAAACAAGCCTGTACTCTTTTCTATTCCAGTTACTTTCTCTTAATTATCATTTTTCATTTTCTTTTTTGTTTTATGCCCGATCGCCAGGGATTTTCCACTAAAATAGTTCAGGAATCCTATCATATAGGAAAACAGTACCGTACATATGCAAATTTTTGCGATCTGAATCTTTGTACTATGCAAATTTCAGTCAACTCATTTTTGTGTTCATTTAGATTCGTGTTTTTGTCATTCCAAATTTGGTTTTCAGTTATTTTTCCGGCTCAATGCCTATTAAAAGGTTTTCCCAGGGTCCACATCAAATTTCAAGTATTTAGACCCAAATTTTTGATTTTTTTATCCACTGGACCACCGGTCCCATTGGCCCATCGGGCATTGCCCAAATGTCCGAGTGCCACTGGACGCAGTAAACTTGAAATCATTGGATGCTTCTCATTTTTGTTAATGATTTTTTTATTAGCAGACTGTTGTCCTCATCTTTTTATAGTAGCTATTATACTAAGTTTCGGCCAAATTGTCCTCTGGCTTTCGTCAGTTCCTATCCGAGATCGCGGTTAACAACCTGACGAAGACCAGATGACAAGTTGGCCGAAACGTAGTGTAATAGCATCTATAAAAAAGATGAGGACAACAGTCCGCAAATAAACAGTCATTACTATATTGTGAAGCCTTATCCCAATAAATTTCTAAATAAAATATAACTTCTCATTTTTGTAAAAAAATTATTAATGCAGTTGGACATTATGACCAAGATATTGTATAAGACCATCTTTTGGATACCTTTTTATTCTAGTAAATAATACTCGAATCTGTGGTTTTATCTAATAATTGTAAAAAGAAAAGAATAAATTGATTTATTGTTTCTTCTTAGAGGAAGCTGTCTGCAAAACATCCTAACAAATTCTAAAAAAGCAAAACAATCAAAAAGAAACAAAAAAACACAAAACACAAACAAAACAAACAAACAACTGGAATGTTAATATATTTTATAACAAGCAATGAATTCCTTATTGGTGTCGTGTAGCCTGTTCTTCAGGTTTTAATTCTTGGTCGCGGTTTAATTGTCTTATAGAGACCTACAAAAAATGATTTAGTCTTTTTCCTGTAACCACTAGGGCTATGACAATATTCTTTTATCAAAGAATATTCTTGTCATAGCTCTACTCTTTACTTGACTATGTTGCTATTTTATCGGTTCTTTTACTTCTGTTGTTGTTACTAATAACTACAGAATTCAAAGAAATGGTAAAATCGCAAAATAGTCAAGTCTGCGTCAAGAATATTCTTGAATAAAAGAATATTGTCACAGGCCTAGTAATCACCTTATTCTTTATTCACGGTTCTGTCGTCACTCCGTATTATTTGTCTATAGATATAATCTGGGGACAGTACACTATTCAGTCGGATTTAACAACTTATGGAGATACGGAAATTAAAATCAAAATCAGACAGGATTGTGGTTTCGGGACAATTAGTCAAATAAATAGAATAAATACTTAAACTAATCTTAAAACAAACGGGGTATTTTCTAACCTTCCCTATAGGTCCTTATGAATCTTTCATTATTTTGTAATTCTGCTCAATAAAATATTTTGAAAAGAGAAACTGTTGTGAGGCCGTAATTTGCCAGCATCATAGTCTCTTCCAAGCACTATATTTTTGAATGAATGTCGTCCCTCGAATTCGAGGATAACCACTGACATTTATATCACTTGGCTTAGTGTTTTCGTTTATGGCTGATAAGACCAATATTTGCAAGGAAGCCTCTCCCACAGGTGGGTCAGAAGTGTAAACGGGCTAAACTGTTGCACTTGGTTGCCCTGTCTTTCAGTATCTGCCGCTTGAGCTCCGCTCGCTTGACACGCTGTTCCTCTGCACTGCAAGCCCCTAGAGCAACAGTGTTGGACCAAGAAGGGCGGTCAGCGGCAAGTGACTCCCAGGACTCGGTACTATATTGTTATGGAAGATAGCACTCTCCTCAAAGAGAACAGTATCATAATACTGTAGTATCAGCAGGAGTATTAGTAGTGCGCAGCCGCGTACATCTACCAATATTGGACACCACCGGATAGTAAGCTCCGCTTACTCTTTATACTATCCTTTTTAACCTTTTTATTAATATATCTTTCTTACTCCGTGTTCCATGTTTTCTTCTGTGACCCCAACTCTGGGACGTCATCAGAAACGTTTAATTGTACGTTTAAAATTTTAGAATTCGAGCTTTTCTAATTGGTAATTGTCACCTATCTATATATTAATATGCTTGCCACAAAAAAAAACATCATCATCTTATACAGTAATTAGAAACGAATTACTTCCCTTTATAGCCGCTCTTTATCTTCTAGAAAATTTAGGGTTTTAAGAAATAATGGATATTATTTAGGCAGTAAAAAAAGACAACAACGATTCACTCGAACGGCGGACGCTATAGTTTTTATAAATTAAAATCTTTGGGAAAATAAGTGATGCTTCGCTTCACTGTAGTTGTATTTCTTGTAATAGTATCTACATCAGTTCAAGTTTTGGGTTTCTTTTTAAATTCTCAGTCTGATCTGAAATATATTCCACTGATTTTCTATTGACGAACCTCTTTGAATTGTTTGCTTATGTGATCAGAAAGTTCTTGCTGAAGGGTGTTTTAAAAATGTTCAACTACCGTGGAATTTCTACGCGCTCAGCTAGTACTGATTGTTGTAGTTGTTTCATCCTATTGATTCCTTGAGGAACATAGGGCGGCAACGACGCTTCTCCAACGGACTCGGTTCTGGCTGGTCTTCTTTAGCTCAGCCCATTTTATTCCGGCAGCCCTGGTCCCAGCCCCAGTGCTTTTTTTCTGAGTCTGCCTCCTGCGACCAACTTTACGCTGGCCTTGTTGGTTCCATTCAAGGGCCTGCCTGGTGATGTTGGATACAGGTTTCTGCAAGGTGTGGCCAATCCTGTTCCATTTTCGTTTCTTGATCTCTGTCTCCGTTGTGGTTTGGTTGGTGCTGTCCCACAGTATTGATTAATAACTTTTAATCCGAAAAATATTGTAAGATAATTCACTTTATATTTAATAGCCGAACTAATAAGCTTTTGGAAATATTTTAGATTTATCAGAATATTCAAATGTTATTTATTCAGAATAATTTGGCTGGTGTACTAAAATTGAAAATCTTATAGAAGTACAAACTTAGTCTACTAGTGTAGACAGTGGAGGATTACCCACTCGGGCATTTGGGCAATGCCCGGTGGGCCGGTTGGGCCGGTTGGGCCAGTGGGGCCGGTGGGCTGGTGGATAAAAAAATCAAAAGTCAAATTTTAAACGCAACTCAAGGAAGAAATGAGAGAGAAGGAAGATGCGCTCTACTTCGGGGCTAGAGTATAACATCCAATACGTTAAAAACCTTTCCTAATTATATATCTAAGCGTAAGTTAAGAAATAGCATATGAAAAATAAGTTAAATCTGCAAAATTATCATATATAAGATATATCCTAGAACTTGTACGACGAGTTGCTACATTAGGCCTATTTTAGTGAATGGGCCTTTCTGTAGATAATGCCCGGGCTGCATTAAAGATCCAGTTTGCCCCTGACTGCGTCTCTCAAGCTAAAGACTTCAAGTCAGAAGTTGTTTATGGCTCATTTGCACTGGCAGGCTGGCTGGCTGGCTGGTTAGCATGCAGGATACTGGAAGTTCAATGCCTTCTAGCTGGAATCGATGACTTACAGACCTGCAAAAAAGACAAGTTTAGTCGGAATTAACGAAAAACCCACGGAATTATGAATCACATCAATGATAATTAAATAAATGATGATCAAACCGATATGATAATTAGTCAATAATTAAATAATTACAACATAAAAACAACCTAAATGCTTTATTTTCATAATCTGTTTTTTATTTATTTATTTATTTATTCACTTTGGTTTTTGGTTTTTCTATAAATATTTTGCAACTAAAAATGAAATTGCAATTACTTTATCTGCAAATGGTGAGTCTTGACCCTATAAAGTTTCCATTAAATTTTGGAGGTGACCAAGCTCAGCATCTGAATCAAAATTATTTATGCAAAATTTGAAATTGCAAACGGTTCTCACTAGAGCATATTCTATCAGTGTTTGATCACTAGGCCTATGCAATATGCTTTTATTAAAGAATATTCTCGTCGTTACTTGACTATTTGTCTATATTACCATTTCTTTTAATTCTGTAGTTATCAGAAGAATATTCTTGTAGTTACTTGACTTTTTTGCGATTTTACCATTTCAATTTAATTATGTGGTTATTTGTAGGGCCTCTACTAATAACTACAGAATTAAAAGAAATGGGAAAATTGCAAAATAATCAATTAAAAAGTACAGATCTGACAAGAATATTCTTTGATAAAAGAATATTGTCACAGCTCCACTAATAACTACAGAATTAAAAGAAATGGTTAAATAGCAAAATAGTCAAGTAATGACAAGAAGATTCTTTACTAAAATCATATTGTCATAGCCCTACTAACATTTACAGAATTAAAATAAATATTAATAAAAGAATATTGTCACAGCCCTATTGATAAATTCAATAATTCAAGCCTTCCTCTGTGCTTAACGTTATATAGATTCGATTTAATATCTAGTTATTTCGCTGGCATTCCTTAGTTCATAAGTGTAAAATTTCTGGTGCTTTTGCAAAATATACTTTTTTTTAAAAATACTGATCAAAGAAAAACGATAAACTACAATAGAATGGTGGTATACGTCTGCTCCCTGATTGCTTTTACTAAATCCACTTTTTTATGATTTAGCAAGATTAAAAAATTAAAAATAACTTATAAATTGATATTTACAAGGATTTTTCATTTATTGATTGAAGTTGCAGTTTTCTCAACAAAAACTATAGCTAAGTCCGACCTTTTAAAATTTTTATCTGCACTTGTTCATTGGAGCGTCTGAGATCCAGTTTCTCCTAAATTTAATACCTGTTTGTATGGTCGCTTAATAACAATCCCTTTGACTTGCCTTCAATCTCTCATTCATTCTCTCTCACTCTCTCACTCACTCTCTCTCTCTCTCTCTCTCTCTCTCTCTCTCTTTCTATTTCCCTATATATATATATATGTATATAATATATATAATTCTCTTTCTGCAACCTTCTCTATTTATCTATCAATCTTCCTCCCACTATTGCATACACACACATATATACATACAATCTACTAGAAATACATTTGATTTTGCTTATTTATTTATTTTAGGCTTTTTTTTTTATTCATTCAAAGTTATATCTATCTTTTTTCCTTTCTGCCTTGTTCGTGTCAACAATATTGTGTATTAGAAACTAACCGTGACAAAAGAAAGTAAGCAAACCAAACACACACGCATATCTGAGAACAGACAAAGTCGACGACAATCACCGTTTAGTTCTCTTCTTTTTTGTCTACGGCGACAACAGGTAAACACTAAAAACAAAGACAAAAAGAAAGGATTAAATTAACACATTTCAACTCTCCTCTTTTTTCATAAAACAAACTTTCGGATTGTTTAAGTTACAAAACTAGTTAAAAGCTCATAGATTTCTTTCTGGTTATATAAAGATGGCCAGAAAAGCTTCGGTTTTGCTATTTTTTGCTGGTATTTTGGGCCCGCCGATTTTGATAATAATAGCACTGTCATTGAGCACGGACCAATGGGTCAAAATTACTGTGAACAGGGATTTAATAACGGACAAGTACAAGAATTCTACTGAGTTGAAATTGTTAAGAATTACAAACAGCAGAGACAAGGGACTTTTTAGAGAATGTTTCCCAGGAAAAGGAGTTGTATGTAAGTATTGTTTTATTGAAATTATATTTCGAAATCCTTGAGATGAGGTTAAAGCTCAGGGATATAATGAAAACATAAAACAAAAAGGGGCCTTGTGTCTAACTCGGGTTGGTGCTCGACTAAGTACATATCATCCTTGAGATGAGGTATGAATAATTCTAAAAGTATTAATCGGACTATTTTCCTCATCCATATTATTTTCTTTCCCACTTTGAGATTAGGTATGATGAATTCTAAAAGTACTGATCGGACTATTTTCCTCATCTATAATATTCTCTGTTTCAGGACGTTTCAGCCGAATCACGATTCGGCCTTCCTCTGGTGTCCTAAATTATTTTTGAAATATTCACATTTTTTGTTTTGTTTTAAAACAACCCACGCGCGTACACACAGAGACATAGAAACGTAAAAAGTGCAAACACATGCATTTCTTTTCTTTTCGCATACTACGTGGGTGTTTGTGTATGTATGTATATGTGCTTTTACTTGTTTTTGTGTGTGTGCGTGGGGGGAAAGATTATTTTCACCCTTTTAGGTTCAAGTGAGTCCTCGTGGTTGATAGAACTCTTCTTCGCGATCTCAAGGAGTTCTAAAGCGCCCAGTCCTCACTCAAGGGAGTAACTCTATCACGTAGATGTTTATGTTGCTTTTCTAGCTGCTTACCTGTATTTGTTATTATTGTTGTTTTTGTTGTTGTTGGTGGTGGTGGTGGTGGTGATGGTGGTAGTGTTATTGTTGTTGCTGTTATTATTATTGTCGTCATTATTGTTGTTATTCAGGATTGTTATTTTTAGAATGGCTGCATTTGGTTATATTTTAAAGCCCCCTTTTCCATATGTCTAAGGAATAAATTACATGGTCCTTACTACTAGTTTGTATGTCTATCAGTCTGTCCATCAGGCTGTCTGTCTTACTATCTGTTTATAAATATCAATGCATAAGAACGAATGATTAACGAATGATTAAATGTCAAAATAGGATTTTTTTTAGAAATGACCTACACTCGGTATGAGATTTTCTATTTTTTCTATTGGCGTCAGCTTGTTTTAAAAATATATAATAAAAAGGGTTTATTTACTAACTAATAATTCTTACTTCTCAGGTTTAGGGATAATAATAAGTTGTACTTCTCTTGAAGCGTTATAAAATTATTAGTAAAATTATATAACATTTTTTAGAAGGCAGTTATGATGCGTTGGCGTCAAAGGTGACAATATTTCGTTTAAAGCTTAGAAACGTTGGGTTTTCTTTGAAATTTTTAAATATTTTATTCAAAAAAATAAATACTTGTTTAAAACAAAATATTGATAAAAAATTATTTCAAATGTTGTTTAGAAAATATATTTAACAAGTCTTTTTTTTTACTTTAAGCAAATTAGCTCGAGTTTAAAATTTGAATAATTTTGAAAATTGCTATATTTTAATTTCATTTTTTATTTCAGAGATTTTTTTCTTTAGATAATTCTTATTCCAATCTTATTCAAAGAAAAAATATCTTATTTTAGTGAATTAGTTTTAAAAATGTTTTCCCACCACCGAATCGGCCACGCCGAATCGTCTCACTGCCGAAACGGCCATGCCGAATCGTCTCACTCCCGAAACGGCCACGCCGAAACGTACCAAACCCATGTAGGACTGCGGTGAGAGGTTTCGCCCAAGTTCCACAATAAAACTAATAAATTTATAGGTACGTTAGACTCACATTTGAAGTAAGTAAGATTGTTGAGTCCTAAAAAAACGATTATCTTCTAGAAGGCCAGAAGACAAAGAAGATTTGAGTCTACAACCTTTTTTGATTTGGTGTAGTGACGGAGTGACCAAGATTTATGAATCAATAATTTAAGAATATTTTGCTTAATAAAATCTTAGAGAAATGTCTCTCTCTCTTTCTACATTGCCAACACCATAGATAAAAATTTATATCATCATTAGGAAATTAATCACACCAGGAAAACACGCAATAGTAATTTGACATACTTAAAGACCAGCCCAAATCCCTTAAATAAAACGACTACAACAACAACAACAATAACAACAACACTCACATACAAGCAAACAAAAAGAACACTTCAAGCTCTGACTCCCTAACGAGGCACATCGGTGGTGCCGAAACTCATAAGGTAGTAATCAAGCATAAAAAATATATGATATTTGGTAAAAGTCTTCTGGACCCAAAGAAGCTGCAAACCATTTGTCATTTTTTTTTAAAATGAACTTCAGAGAGAAATAGATTATAGATATGTTTCAACATGTTTTTAGTTTTGATTGGGATCTGAACTTGTGTAACACGATTTCAGAGACCAAGCTTTTTCTCTTGCTCCAGCCTCGCTACCCAAATCAGTGAGCTACACACCAAATAAACAAAACAACTGAATTTATTAGAAATGTCTAAAAATCATTACAGTTCCATTAACCAATTTGTTGTTTACATTCTTTGGTAATTTATGATCTCAATCAGTAACATTAAGTAGTTTTGTCCTAACTATATCTCTACGTCTGTGTGTTTGTATGTGCGTGAGTGTAGTTTAACAATAGCAACAATAATGATAATATCAATTTAGACATTATTATGAATGAATAGATAGATATACAGTGGGGAAAATAAGTGTTGGACACATCCCATTATTCTTTATTTATTCCAATTTATAAAGTTATTTGTTATTGTTAGATTAGTAACTATTTCTTGTTAAATTTTCGCGTCATTCGCTGCATA